>ML685825.1:0-56694 GCA_007922175.1 Pelusios castaneus
TAGGCTTATTTAGTGTACAGAAGAGAAGACTGAGGGGAGATTTGATAGCAACCTTCAACTACTTGAAGGGGTGTTCCAAAGAGGAGGGAGCTAGGCTGTTCTCGATGGTAACAGAGGACAGAACAAGGAGCAATGGTTTCAAATTACAGCTGGGGAGGTCAAGGTTGGATATTAGGAAAAACTTTCTCACTAGGAGGGTGGTGAAGTATTGGAATGGGTTACGTAGGGAGGTGGTAGAATCTCCATCTTTGGAGATTTTTAAGGACCGGTTAGACAAAACCCTGGCTGTGGTGATTTAGGGGGAGTGGTCCTGCTTTTTAGCAGGGGGTTGGACTAGATGACCTCGTGAGGTCCCTTCCAGCCCTATTATTCTATGATTCTATGATCACACTATTGACTGCGTGAATGTGTGTGTGTGTGTGACTGTAGCATGCCTTGGGGTATGGACTCTAGAGAATATCTGTTATGCCTCAACACAAGCAAAACTATATTGTGGGTTAGTGATGGGTCTCCATTATATTCCAGGGAGATTCAGTGGTGTAGGTCCCAAATACTTTTACCTTGAAAAAAAATCAATTCAGTTAAGCGAATCTACTGTACACCAGCTACATAAATGTTATTCAGACAGATATACAGCATAGTTTTGAATGGATGGTAATAGAATCTGTAATTGACTGGATCTAGGTACCCATAAACACTGGCATTAACAAAGATTCTCATACACATAAGAACGGGCTCTACAGATTTCCTGTGTAGTACATCTGTGCTACATTTCATCCATGACCCCTGAATCACCTCTTAGGTTCAATTCCTGGTTTTCTTAAGCATGCTTTGTTAGAGCCCGAAGCAAAGGCATTGATAATAATTAAAGTTTAAGGGCTTTAGCTCGCAAAGAAAATGCCTGATATGCTCAATAAATAAGCAAGGAGTATGTAAGAATGGCTCTGCTGGATCAGACCAATGGTCCATTTAGCTCAGTATCATGTTTTCTGACAGCAGCTTATGATAGATGCTTCAGAGGGAATGAACAGAACAAAGCAATTCTTGAGTGGTCCATCCACTGTCATCCAATCACAGCTTCTAGCAGTCAGAGGCTAAACACCCAGAGCCTGGGGTTTCATCCCTGCCCCTCCTCGCTAACAGCCGTTGCTGTATCTATCCATCAGTGAAGATTCAGGAAATGTCTAGTTATATTTTGGAATGTTTCTGGAAAGGAGGCGCTTATTAAGTCGACTTAAGCACTTCCTTAAGTTGACTTAATAACACCACCTCTGAAGGTCGAAATGTCCAGTTATATTTTGGAAGGTTTCTGGAAAGGAGGCGCTTATTAAGTCGACTTAAGCACTTCCTTAAGTTGACTTAAGTCGACCTTCAGAGATAGTGTTATTAAGGCTTAAGTTGACCTTATTAAGTTGACTTAAAGCCAGTGTTGACGGGTATGTCTACACTACAGGCTCTGTGAAGTTGACTTAACAAGTCGACTTAAGTCAACTTTAAGTGTAGACGCTCAGTTAAGTTGACCTAACAAGGTCAACTTTAAGTCGACTTTAAGTTGACTTAAAGTCAATCTTGTTAAGTAGACTTAACAGAGCCTGAAATGTAGACATAGCCTGGAGTCCATGAATTAAGCATGAGAGCTGATTTAATATTGTTGTTTTGACCCCTCCCTAAGCCAAAAGGCAGAGTAGCTGAAGCAAAGAGGCTTTTTTTTGCTAACCGACTGCCCTGGATCTGAGTACTGTAACTAATTAGCAGCAGCCAATGCTTGGTGTGTGTGCTGACCAAATTCCATGGCATGAGTGGAGAGCTGAAAGTTCCCACATAGCTGGGTTTAGTATGGCCTGGGGCTCAACAGATACTTCACAAAAAATGCTTGTGGACTTAGTCGCATTGTGGTGAATCTGGTTTGGGGACAGTGTTACGCTCAACAGGACTCTGTCCTTCGCATGCCCTCACCTTCATAAGTATGGAGCACCCTGGGACAGGTTTATAAAGCTGTTTAGGAACCTAAAGATATATATAGGGATTTTCAAAAGCACCAAGGCACCTTAAGTGTCTGGCCTTTGGAAAATCCTGTTTAGTCACTATCTGCATTTTCAGTGCCTAGATGTCCTTCATATCTTGTAGCCTGAGCCTCTTCTACTGGGAAAGGGATTAGAGACAGGATTTGGCTCTCATGGAGGAGATAAGGCAAAAGGAATCTGTATCAATCCAGTGAATTTTCAGGGCATTGCCTGGCATTCTCTACTCACAGATTTTCAGGTTTTCTGCTGCAGATGGATTATACTCTGAAGCCAGCTCTCTCTCTCCTTACCTGAGCATTAACTGAGTCTAAGCTGCACAAGAAGTAATGCAAAGGGAGAGAGATGCACGTGTGGTGAGAGAGCCAGGAGGAAATAGCTACAGTATAAAATGAGTCTTGTCTGTGTCATCTAGAGCTTTAAAAACTGGATTCCTGGGTTTTATTCTCTGTGCAAACTGGACCACTTCTCTGCCTCGGTTTCCCCATTTAGAAAAGGAGGAGCTAACCCACTCATACGTGTCAAGCAGTTCTGACGTTCTCTGGTGAAAAGCCCTGCTTAAGTTGTTAGTGGGCATCCTCCGAGAATATACGGTAGCTCGTAAATTACACCCACTTACCGGGCTTTCTTTTTCATACTGCAGTAGGATGCATGGCATGTAGGGCTTGATCCTGCTTCTGCTGAAGTCGATAGCAAAATTAAATACCCATTGATTGGAAAGAGTGCAGGCCTTAGAGGTTTCTTCACTCACTCTCTTTCAACACTGTGTCTAAGGAGAGTACGAGTGCGTAAGCCAGAGGTCATTGCAAGGAGAGCATAAACAAGCTGCTGAAATATGTGGTTCAAATGGGGACAGGGCCCATGTTTGTCTTCAGAGTTTGTGTAGTGCCCAGCGCAGATTGGATCCAGGTCCCTGGCTGAGGCTCCAATGTGCTATTTCAAGATGAGGATTAGTAAATAATACTCATCGGGAGTTTATGCAACATTTACTCAACACTGAGCATAATTTTTCTCTGCATTTATTTTGAACCAACAAATAACAAAATGACCAGGAAAAAATATAAAGCCCATATGGGTCTGAACCCTCATCCACTGAAGCCAAAAGGAGCTTGGCTGTAGATGTCAGTGGGAGCAGGATCCAATCCTGTAGAAAGCCCATTTGCTTGCTCATTAGTTAATCCAAGGGAGCAGTTCGGGGGATCGGCATGTGTGGCGGAGGCTGTGTGTGCCATCGTTAGTGATACTTTTCAAACGAGGATCAAAGAAAGAGGCGACATTTCCCAGCAAACATGGCTCTGCCTCCGGCAACGTGTTTAGAGTGAATTCCTTGCGTGCCACATAAATTATTAGAGACAAGAAAGTAAAATAGTGGGGTCCAGTGTGAGAGATAACTCTGTAATATTTACATCCCTGCCTTTATAGCACGTATTCTGAAGCTAAGTCGTGTGAAATTCACAAGAGCACAGCTGTATCTTACCAGGAGCATTTTGCTCAGTACATTTCATTGGTTCTCTCTCAGAAGAAGAAGTGCCTGGCTGCTTGTGAACTTACATATCATGCAGGAAGCTCAGCAAATCATTCTCTTTTATGCCACACCAATTAGTGCAGGCATTTGCTTTTATCACGGTGGCAATAACACACAGTGGAAGTTTGCGCGCGTCATCTGGGCTGCTTTGGAAATGGGAAAACAACAGAGTTCTGTGGCACTTTTAAAGACTAACAAATTTATTTATCGCATGAGTTTTCGTGGGAGAAAATCCCACTTGGGATTTCTCCTACAAAAGCTCATGCGATAAATAAATCTGTTGTTTTTCTACAATAGACTAACAAGGCTCCCCTTTTGGAAATTGGAAATGGGAGTTTGGTCTCATTGCTCTTAGCCTGGCTTCAGAGAGATTTTATTGGACTGATTGTTCACTGTTTGCTATTGCGCTGCTGAAATGCCATCTCAACCACGCCCCCACCAATCACAGCTGGCCCTGTCATCAGTAGTCTCTGCAGAAAGACTATGGTGCCATCTCTCACACACATTAAGCTAGCTGCCTCCCCCTTCTCCTCAATGTTATCTTTCAAGGTTGAGTCAGGCTATGGTGTGGAAGTAGCTTGCACTGCTGCGGCCCAGGATCCTTGATCCCACACCAAGAAGGTGCTTTCTTAGCTGAATTGTTCCAGGGGGATTTCATAGAGACAGGCTTGATCTGTGGAAGTTTCATCCATAGCTAAACAACGCCATACTCTGAAGGGTATTTGAGCTCTCCCTTTCAGAGCCATCTCTGGCTTATCTCTGGGCTACAGGTTCTATCAAAGATCCTAAATAACATCCCACTGTGCTGTCTTTTTAACCCCTAGGGAGACCGTGGCGGACCTTTGATTTGCACCTATGGATCCGTCATGAAGTGGTTTGTGGTTGGCTTAGTCAGCCGGGGAGAAGGCTGTGGGGAAGAACGGCATCCTGGTATGTACACCTTTGTTTTCAACTACTTGGAGTGGATACAGGCAGAGACAGCCAGGGAAGGGAAGCCTTTCATCCCTGAAGGGCTGGATAACATCATGATTTCCAAGCGACTTCGCTCAGGTGCTAGGAAATGGCCTGCTCTTCTGGATTCTCCACCCTTTTTATTTTTCTATTTTACTATTTTGCTGGTGATGATTTTCAAAGCCTAATAAAAATCAGTTTCACCATCCCACCTCTTGTGTCCTTTTATAGTAATTATCATAATCATTTTTATATCTCTTATAAAGACTTTTCATCAGTAGATTTCTAAGAGCTTCACAATCTTTAATGAATGGACCCTCACCATACCCCTGCTGGGGAACTGAGACACCAACATGCTAAGTTACTTGCTTAATGTCAGAGAGGTAATCTGTGTAGTAGCTGGGAAATACCAGCTACCAGTTTAGGATTGTCCAGTTTAGTTTATGGGCTTAGGTCAACGTGATGGATGAGAGATTTAGAGATGCAGGAGAGAAATAGACAAAGACTAGATCAATACATGCAGAGAATCTGGAAAACAAAAGTGTTGACAATTTCAAAAGTCAACTATTCTCAAAGAGTTGCATCAGAGCAAGCAGTTATTTCCTAGTCTAGGTACCAGGAAATGCAGCAGTATTTTAGATATCATTGCAGGAAAAATTGCTGGTAAATAGCCTTTCCACTGTAGTGACTGCTCGTGACTAACCAGTGAGAATCTCACCTCCATTGCTTTGGAACAATGGGGTTCGTTTGTACAAAGTATTATAGAAAAAGCTAAGCTAGTACAGAGAACTTTCTGCAATTTGCTCATTTGTCACCATCTAAAGAAGGCATCCATTGTGCTAATTAAACAAAGTCTCATGGTATATCAAAGCAGAGTCCTTCTAAACAGGAGGTATTCAATAAAGAAGATAGTTCAGGCTCAAAGAGGGAGCTCAAACAACAAAGCTTGAATTCCAGCTTTGTCTCCTCTGTTTACCAGGGTTTACACCCTGTCTGAAACCCTGTGCAATATAGAAAGACATCTAGTGGCTGAACAATCTGCTGCAAGTAAACAGGTTTTTACAAAAGAAAGGCAAATGTGAAAAACATTTTATTTATATTTCCGGCCTATCTTGAGCACAGCTGAGTTCTTTCAGTTCCCAGTGAAACAAATCAGAGATGAAGGTGGCTTTGAAAACCCTCAAACAATCTGTCCCTTAGCTCTCAAGCAAATGGGCCTCTTGCCAAATGATTTTTGTTCCTCTCAATTTTGAGACTTTTCTTAGTCTCTCTTGAGCTACCTTGAAAGAGAATGCTTAGTCATACAGCGACTTCTATTCAGTATCCCATCCTTTGCAACATTATAAAAGCCCAAGGACTTACAGCACTGATAAAACTCTGCAAGAGGATTGTGGTAAGCAAATTGGTTTTAATTACCTGGGTGCTTTCTGGCTAGCTAGCATAACAGTCTTGTAAATGAGAATTAATTCATCCACCTTAAGCTAATGCAAACCCATCTTGGCATAAAAGTCAGCCTTTATTTTCTGTGTCATCTGCAGGGAAAATAATGTCTAATTATTATTAGTTCTGAGTAACGCTTATGAAAATTGCTCTACATTAATTTCACATGGCTGACTGGCTAATGGATTCACAAGGGCCTTGTAACACTCTGTAAAAAGACTAATAGAAGCTAAAAACAAGGGGAATACATTACTTGAACAGCTATTAGAACATGATGGTGTCCACTGCATTAATACTTATATTTATTTTGCCTCCCATTAATAATATATCAGCTGCTTATAGAAGCTGTAGCGACAGTTGGATGCCAAGAAATGTTTCCTAATGCTGCAGTCTATTCAACTGTGGAATTGTTTCCCGAAGGGAAATGATGGAATTCTTACCATTGGTGTTGTTGCTAAGTAAAGGTTCCATAAAATATTAGTCTATATAGCACACTGCTTAGAAGAATCCTGTAGAAGGAGTGCTCCAAAGAGGAGGGAGCTAGGCTGTTCTCAATGGTGACAGAGGACAGAACAAGGAGCAATCATTTCAAGTCGAAGCTGAGGAGGTCTAGGTTGGATATTAGGAAAAACTTTCTTTCTAGGAGGGTGGTGAAGCATTGGAATGGGTTACCTACGGAGGTGGTAGAATCTCCATCTTTGGAAACTTTTAGGGCCCGGTTAGACAAAACCCTGGCTGCGATGATTTAGTGGGAGTGGTCCTGCTTTTAGCAGGGGGTTGGACTAGATGACCTCATGAGATCCCTTCCAGCCCCAATATTCTATGATTCCTTGCTAGATCTTTCCATCTCTAAATTCTATGAGTGCGTCGACACTTGTAAATTAAGTCGACTTAAGTTTGCTTAAGTCGACTGAATTTACCCTGAGTCTACACTACAGTTTCCTTAAGTTGACTTAAGCTGCTGCTGAAGTCGACTTAAGGAAATTCAAAGTCAACTTTATAACACCTTATATAAAGTCGACTTTGAAGCTTAAGTCGACTTTTTAAGTCGACTTAAGTAGTGTGGATGCCCTAAGTCAACTTGGGCATGGGTCCCTTCTCACCGGGACCACTCAGGCTTAAGTCAACCTAAACAAAGCCACGTCCACACTGGGCTTTTATTAAGTCGACTTAAGCATTTTCTTAAGTCGACTTAAGGAATGCTTAAGTCGACTTAATAACACTTTGTTTTAGGTCGATTCAAGCCTTAAGTCGACTCCTTAAGTCAACTTAAGACCAGTGTAGATGGCGATTAACACTAAGTCAACTTTATTAAGTTGACTTAAAGCCAATATAACCGCTATCTCTGCCATTAAGTCAACTTAACAAAGTCGACTTAAAGTGTAGCCAAATTGTTAAGTCGACTTAACAAGGTTGATTTTTAAGTTGACTTAAAGTCAACCTTGTTAAGTCACCTTAACAAAGTCGTCTTAACTTTCTAAGAGAAGACATGGAATCATAGGGTTGGAAGGGACCTCAGGAGGTCATCTAGTCCAACCCCCTGCTAAAAAGCAGGACCACTCCCACTAAATCACCCCAGCCAGGGGTTTGTCTAACCGGGCCTTAAATATCTCCAAAGACGGAGATTCCACCACCTCCCTAGGTAGCCCATTCCAATGCTTCACCACCCTCCTAGTGAGAAAGTTTTTCCTAATATCCAACCTTGACCTCCCCAGCTGTAATTTGAAACCATTGCTCCTTGTTCTGTCCTCTGTTACCATCGAGAACAGCCTAGCTCCCTCCTCTTTGGAACACCCCTTCAAGTAGTTGAAGGTTGCTATCAAATCTCCCCTCAGTCTTCTCTTCTGTAGACTAAATAAGCCTAGTTCCTTCAGTCTCTCCTCATAAGTCATGTGCCCCAGCCCCCTAATCATTTTTGTTGCCCTCCGCTGGACTCTTTCTAATTTGTCCACATCCTTTCGGTAGTGGGGAGCCCAAAACTGGACACAGTATTCCAGATGCGACCTCACCAGTGTCGAATAGAGGGGAATTATCACATCCCTCGATCTGCTGGCAATACTCCTACTGATGCAGCCTAATATGCCATTGGCCTTTTTGGCAACAAGGGCACACTGTTGGCTCATATTCATCTTCCCATCCACCATAACCCCCAGGTCCTTTTCTACAGTGCTGCTACTTAGCCGATCGGTCCCCAGCCTGTAGAGTGCATGGGATTTTTTCGTCCTAAGTGCAGGACTTTGCACTTGTCTTTGTTGAACCCCATGAGGTTTCTTTCGGCCCAGTGTTCCAATTTGTCCAAGTCTCTCTGGATCCTGTCCCTGCCCTCCAGAGTATCTACCATTCCCCCCAACTTGGTGTCATCCGCGAACTTACTAAGCACGCAGTCTATTCCATCATCAAGATCATTAATGAAGATGTTGAATAGAACCGGCCCCAGGACCGACCCCTTGGGCACTCCACTCGTTACCAGTTGCGAACCAGACATCGAACCATTGATTCCTACCTGCTGAGCCCATTGATCTAGTCAGTTTTCGATCCATCTTACGGTCCACTCGTCCAACCCATACTTCCTTAGCCTGAGAGACTGTGGGAAAGTCACAGCAATGCCGGTATGTAGGTAATGGTGGTTTTTCTCGGTCTATAATATCACAGAACTCTCCATTACCTACAGATATAGAGTTGGCCCCAGTATTCCCTGCTTTCAGCATAAAGGAAATCTGTGATATCTGAGATAATGGTTTGTTTTTTTTTGCCGTGGGGGGGAGGGGGAGTATGTAGAACTGGTAGAAAAAATTTCGATAGAAGTTTTTTCAAAAAATTAAACACTTCACTGTGCTGTGTCTATTCTCCTGCATTGTTCAGTAGAATTTTTTTTACTGTTTGAAATGGAAATGGAGTATTTCATTTTGACATCCTTATTCCATTTTAAAAAAAAAGTTTTAGCTTTTAATTAATTTTAGTATTCTGTTAATACACTTAATATAGCTATCTATATAATATAATCGGCTACGTACATATTACCATGTTTTGGCATTATCAGAATGAAATGTATAATGAAATTCTCAGAATGAAACATAATTTTGATGTTTCTGACTCATAATATTTCAGCATTTCCATTCCACATAATAGTTCAAGATTTTTAATTTTCATCCTGATTTGGGATTAAAACAAGTTCCATACGGAAATTTCTTTTTCTGACCAGCTTTAAAACATTAGCAAATGCAGAATTTTTTTTCTTAGCCATTGCAGGTGAAATATTAAGATGGCCAATTACATTACTCTACCAGCCTCCTGCACAACTGAGTTGTATGTATCTTCACAGTCTGTGGGGGAGGGAGAGACAAACCCAGGTTTTTGGTTTGGACCCATCAATACTAGGATTGAGCACCATGAGCCAGATGATATGCACTGAGGCTATGTCTACACTTGAAAAGTTATGTAGACTTTATGAAGTCGACTTAAGGTCTACTTTAAGTCGACTTAAAGTGGACCTTATTAAGTCAACTTAACAAAAGTTGACAACTTTTCAAGTATAGACGTGGCCCCTTTTTGGCCTTATTAAGTCAACTTAACGTTTTAAGTCGACTTAAAAAGGGCCAACTAGGCACTACTCCACGTCTCCACTGGCTTAAATTGACTTAATAAAGTTGACTTAAGCGTTAGTTCGAATTAAAATGAGGTGTTATTAATTCGAACTAACTTTTCCTTAATTCGACTTAAGGAGCAGTTTAAGTAAAATTAAGGAAAGCCCAGTGTAGACGCGGAGTAAATTAAGTCAACTTAAGCCTCCTTAAATCGACTTAATTTCTAAGTGTAGACGCACCCTGAGGGTGGTTTAGTCCTTCTTGGCCCCTGCGGGAGTAGGGAGGGAGAAAGTACAGTTTGCATGGGTTGGTGTGAAGAGGAGAGGAAGGAATGTGTCTATTGCAATATCCCTTTGATCAATGAATGGAGTTGAACAAAAAGCAAATCAGACATTGGGTATTGAAGGAATGGGATGAAGATCAATGCAGCCAGTGTTAATGCCATCACAGGAATTGCGTTCGACTCCGGTCACCCCATCCCTGAGAAATGATGGCAGAAATAAAGAAGTTCAGAGTCAGGTGACAGGAATGATTTAGAGGCTTGAGGAGACATCCATAGGATGGGAAATAGAAAGGAATGGAACTATTTAATTTAGAAAAGACCCAAATAAGTGACTTGATAGAGGAGCACAAGATAATGAATACTGTTGTGCAGGTAAACCAGAGTCTTCCTGATCTTCCTTCTTGCAATATAGAAACAGGAGAACATGCAATGAAACTGAAAAGCAACAAATAAGACTCTGAGACAAGGAAATGCTGTTTTGCAGGTTGTTGTATTAGCCTGTGGAACTCATCTCCACAAGATGCCAGTGGGATCAAGAACTTAGTAAGATTCCTAAAAGGATTGGACAGCTCGATGGATAACGAGAATGTCCACAGTGATGTTAAAGATAAAGAAATAGGTCTCTGTTAGAACTGTAAATACTCCTGCTTCAAGGATTAACCAGCTATGAATTTCCAGGGGTTAAGAAGAGGTCTTCTTTATGGGCGGGTTAATTGTCCACTGTGGTGTTTCTTTCACCTCTCTCTGAAGCAGTTGGTCATGGCACTGCCAGAGACAGTCACTGCATGGATGGCACAAAGGCCTGGCCACCTATTGCCATTCACCAGTGACTATTCACATCTGGTCAACTTCTTACCCGCTTCTGGATAGCCTGCACTCTGTGGGTGCTGGGAGGGAGCAGTTTTGAGCTCTCCCAAGCATGTGGATGTGGTTGTACCCTGTCCTCGTTCAGGGAATGTAGGGGGAGGGAAGAACTCTTGGAAATATCTCACACGTCCACACAGGAACAGAACACAACCAAGCCCTTCTTTGCATCCAGATCAGGACAAAATGGTAAGTGCCTCTTGTAATGGTAACTGGGAGAGCTCAGCCATAGCAGGCTTGAGCCCTTAGCCACCTAGACAAATACCAAAACACTTCTGTTGTTTTCTTCTCTGTGTACAAACATCTTTTTCCAATCCCTCTCCTCCCTCTCAGATGCTTCCCCATCCCTCTGAGTGCTAATCTGCTTCACAGACACAAAGCCAGCCGATCGCACGCTCAGTCTGTGTCTTCAAACATTCATCTTTCAAATAAAACAAATTAAATATTCTGATTTAACACGCTTTAGACATTTTATTTCAGCACGAGCCACTACTGTGATTATTCCTTTCCAGCAGGAAAGTGGTTCCCTCTCCCCCAACCCTCTTTAAACCCATCAGTTTGCTGGAAGATTGTCAACCTAATCATAAATGACACATGTTCACATAGGAGAGCTAATCAGGCAGCCCTTTATTTTTATATCTTTTATTTATAATCCAAGGTCAAAATGAGAGAGTGCGTTGTCTAGCAGTTAGAGCTGGAGACAGTCTACTCTTGAGTCTGCCTGCTGACTTGTGGAGTGACCTTTTGGGCAAGTCGTTTAGCAGCTCAATGCTTCAGTTTACCCCCGAATAAGCACAAGAGTAATAAACCGATACCGATATCTCCTGAGATGGCCATCAAGCTACAATAGACCCAGCAGAGAACTGCTCATTGAAGCCAAGTCATTTCTGGGGGAATAGACACAGCAATTTAATAATACACAGCAAGATGAAGAGTACCGGTCTTTAGGAAGAATTGCCTGAGGAGGATGGAATGAAATCTGGAGGAGAACCAGACACGGGCTTGAGCATAGTTTGGAAGTTAGGCATTCCTGCCTATCCCTTGAACACGCACATTCATAAATCATTCCAGAGACACAAGGCGCATCTGTGCATTTCTGTGGGATTTCTTAGTGCACACACGTTGGCTTTGCGGTCTGTCCTAGAAGTGTCTTGTCCAGTTAACATATATCTATTGGTGTCCATTTTTATTGCAACAGTTGTCATGACCAACCTCAAGGTCAGGCCGTTCTGAGTCCAGCATTTTGCTTGTTGCTTAGCGCTCACCCTCATTCTGTCCTTGAAGAGGATAGTACATGTCATGTTTGTCTGGTTGCATTACTGTGTGCTTTAGGGAGGCTGGCGGCATGGGAGAGAGCTCTGAAGATTAGAAAGTGGAGAGGGAATCTTCCAGGAGGCACACTTAAAGAGGACCCCAGACTGACAATGAATTTTGCCTGCTGAAAGAAGCACGGATAGTCAGTCTAGTTTCTGGTACCCTCCTTTCTCTTAGGGTTAGTCTTCACTGACTTGCCACCCTCAGAGCGACCTTCCTGATGGACTTATCAGGTCTGTGAAGACCTGCCCAATCGATTCTGAAGCTGATCTCTGAATACCACACTTGCAACTGGAGTAGCACTGAGTCTAAGGGAGGATTCTCCCTTCAACTCAAAGCAGTGAATGTCCCGGGCGTAGGGCAGTCAAAGTGAGATACACAAGGTATTTTAAGTACTTTGTGTATCTCTGTTTGACTGCAGCCAAAAATGGTGAGTAGTAGACTGCCCTTAATGCCCTCTTGGCAGAAAGGAGACAGCCCAAAGGAGAATGAAAGATTTGCCACAGAACAGACCACCTTAATAGTCATGAATTGGCCATAAAATGCTAGCTATGGCTTTTATCGGTGCTGTGTAGTAATACATCTCGAGTTAAACAGCTCCTTCAGAACTCATTAGAAAACAAAATGTCCATCCTGGGAGAAATTCCAGTAGTGCAACATCCATTTTTAGCCAGAACTGAGGAGAAACAATTAAATAGCCACACTTTTTATCAAGTAAAAAGTTTCTGAAAAAAATCTGGCTTCCGAAATGTCGAAATGTCTTGAGGGCCCATTTCACTGAATGGAGTTTTCAGAATGAGAACATTTTGATTCTGACAAATGTATAACAGGCAAATGTTTCACTGGAAATTTTTCAGTCAGCCTGAAAACTAATGATTTGCACTGAACCTTGGGGCTGAGGATTGCAAACCAGTTCATAAGCTTTGCAAGCAATTATTAATTTGTGTTACAAGAGCACCCAGGAGCTCTAGTCACAGACCGGGATCCAATTGCGCTAGGCACTTACAAAGGGTGTGTCTACACTGCCGCCTTAGGTCAACCTAAGGATATTTAAATCGACCTACAGAACTCTGCGTCCACACTGGGTGCTTGTTAAGTCAACTTAAGAGCTTCCTTAAGTCAACTTAATAACACCACCTCTGAAGGTTGACTTAAGGCTTAAGTCGACCTTATTAAATCGACTTAAGTCAACTTAAAGCCAGTGTAGATGGGTATGTACAGACTACAGAGTCGACTTAACAAGTTTAGACATAGCCAAAGAGAACAAAAAGACAGCCTCCATCTCATGGAATTTACAATCTAAGTATAAAACACGAGACAACAGCTCGATACATGCAGACAGAGAGGAGATGGCAAGTTAATACTGAGACGATATTAGCAGTGGGCTCTGCACATCAAAAGCCTAACAGTTGTCAAAGTTTGTGGCAATATCTTAGAATCAAAGGCTACGTCCACAATGGCAAGTTAGTTTGAATTAAGGAAGCTTAATTCGAACTAACTAAAGCCATGGCTACACTAGGCTTTAATTAGTTCAAATTAAGGGCTTCCTTAATTTGAACTAATAACTTCCAATAGTCTATTTGAACTAAGGGTTAATTCGAACTAGTTAGTTTGAATTAACCAATGTGGCCATGTTAGTTCAAACTAATTGTTTAGTTAGAACTAACTGGCCCATTGAACTCAATGTAAATCGTTAATTCGAACAAAGTGCCATGAATGGCACTTCCTTAGTTCGAACTAATTTTTTCTAGTTCGAATTAAGTTCATTCAAACTAACTAAAATTAGTTCGAATTAGTTGGATCGAATTAACTAATTCGAATTAATTTTAGTAAGTGTAGACATAGCCAAAGAAACTGGAAGGGACCATGAGAAGTCATTGAGTCCAGTCCCCTGCACTCATGGTAGGACTATGCAGCCTCTTAAACCATCCCTGACAGGTGTTTGTCTAACCTGCTCTTGACAAAGCAGAGTTTTAAGCAGGTATTTGCAGGAAGATAATGTGTTCATTTTGAAGGGTGGTATGGGAGAAAGCACTAAGCATATTGGCTATGTCTACACTTGTTAAATTAAGTCAACTTTGTTAAGTCGACTTAACAGTAGACATAGCTGTCCACACTGGCTTTAAGTTGACCTTCAGAGGTGGTGTTATTAAGTCGACTTAAGCTGTTAATAAGTCGACTTAAGGAAGTGCTTAAGTCGACTTAATAAAAGCCCAGTGTGGACACTGCTTTGTGTAGGTCAACTTAAGCGTCCTTAAGTCGACCAAAGTTGCCAGTGTAGATGCACCCTTTATGTTTTGTCTGAAACTTTGTGTATCAGTTAACGAAGTAAGTCTCAAAACACCGCTGGGAAGAAAGCATTAACATTTTTCAAGTGAAGCTTAAGTGACTTGCGTGAGGTCATTCAGTAATCTTTAGCAGAGCCAAGGAGAGAACGTAAAAGGTCTTTAATCGATGTCCTGGCTAGGATCCACTAGCCCATGCTTCTCCGCCACTCTAACGATGTACATTGCTACTGATGTTATTACTGTTTGCACAATTATTCAGCCCCTAACATTTGGCTTGACAATATCTTGCATGTGGGAATTCCTCAGGTTGAATATTTCATTTTCTTTGTTTTAAAGGTACCAGCCATTAATGTCACTAAGTGAAGCACTGTCCCCTGGGAGAAGGCTGCGTTTACTGGCATTTTCTGCTTTTGCAATTGCTTTTTCTCTTGGTCATGCGACTTGGTTCTTTTGAGAGTTCTTCAGTACGCAATGCCTCCGTGACTGCTCAGTGATTTAGCAGGTGGGAGTTGCAGTGGAATGTATTACATCTGGCATCTCTGTTAGAGCTTATGAACGTCAGGACACACCTGGAACGTAAACATTCACATTCTCTCTCTCAAGGTTTTAAAAATGGGTGCCATTTCTTAAAATTTGGTCTCTGCAGACATTGCTCACAACCTATGCAAAGGCAAGCCAGTGCAGATGTCTCCAAGGTGGGGCACAACGTAGACAGTGGAGCAGGTGGTTTTTTTGGCCAAGGAACCACACTTCAACTCAAAGGGGTGGATTACTGCATGGGGCCCATGCCCAGGGCCCCCCACATTGCGGTGGCCCTCCACCCTCCTTGCACTGGGCGGAAGGGGCCACCCTGGGCTGGAAGCCAGGCTCCATGCTCCCACTCAGCCCCTGGGCCAGCTAGTCTGCCCCCAGGGGTGGGGCAGGCTGGCCCAGAGGCTGGACTCTGCACTCCCACCTCTACCCCTGGGCAGGCTGGCCTGCCTCCAGGGACAGGGTGGGGTGGGCCAGGGCTGACTGGCATACTGTATGGACTCTGGCAGGGACTTCCAGGGCCACACCACGCACCAGTCGGCCCTGCCACCCCTGGGGGCAGACCAGCTGGAACGGGTGGGGCTAGGGCCCAGGTGAGGGGGTCACTGGAGGGGGCCAGGGCCCCATGTCCCCTTAATCTGCCTCTGGTGACTCAAAAGGTCTGGGTTCATTTTCTAGCTCCACCACTGACGATCTGTGTGAGTTTGGGCAAATTCCTTAGGGCTGGGTTGGCAATCTCTTCCACCCAGCGAAGTCTATGGAATAGTTCATGTGAGCAAATCCTTAGCCGTCAGACTGGTGTGTAGTGCGGGCTCACAATCTGACCATTAGCCTTTCTGTGCCTCACTTCTCCATCTGCTAAATGGTGAGGTTAATACTTCCCTCCCTCCTGTCTTTTCTCTGGCTTGTTTGCATTTGTTCAGCCCTTCACACAAGAGTAGATGTTGGCTGGATATCTAAGGGCTGCCCTATATAAACATAAAGGAGTTTATATATTCATAGCTTCATGTAGATGGGAAAACAAGGCATGAAAAGGGGCATCTTAGTGTGAAATAGCTTTTGTTCTGGCAACTCAGTGACGTCTTGTGGTTCTGCATTGCAGTCTACAGTAAACAACAAAATATATAAATAAATAACTCTCTCTCTCACACACACGCACACACACACGCGCGCGCGCATCTTAATTCAGTGTAATGGCAAAGATCAGAATGGCACCTACGTTCCAGCCTTCACTCATGTCCCCATATGGGCTAGGAGGCAGCAGTGTGGTGTAGTGGTTAGAGCAGAGGCCTATACACTCCTTTTTTAGCTCTTGGATTAGAACTGCACAGATCAGCTGGGAAGCGGACAAAGGAAACCAGAAAGAGGCTGTCTGTGGAGTAACTTTAGAGAGGAAGGCAGCTTTTTGCATGCTGATTGGCTAACAGCAAAGCTCCCCGCGAATTGGGCAGGCTCTACAAACCAGTTCGCTGCATGCTGAAACAAACTAAAGAAGGTTGCTGGAGAGGCAGAAGCGACCGCCTGAATAAAAAGGAGGACTTATATGGAAGATTTCTGATGAAAGTCTTGTCTAACGGTGCTATGAGGCCTTGGCATTTATGGTCTTTGATTTCCTGGGTTCAGTGAGGAACTGCCTTAATGTTCATGCTGATGGTTTGTGTTGGCATTCAGAGTTAGGAGTGTGTGGAGCAGCAACCTGGAAGGCCGACAGGAGGCTGCTGGAGAGGCGGAGGAAGCTGTGGTTTCAAGGAAAGGAGGAGGGGGCCAGTGAGGGCCCACTCAGAGCCCACTGCTGGTGTGGCGAAACCTAACGTGGTCTCTGTTGGCATTATGGGAGCCTACAGAACTGCAAGGCAGGGCCAGTGGGCCACTGCAGCATGCTTGAACCGCGAAGGCACCGTTTAGCAAAGCCAGCAGGAGTCACTGGGCTGGCAGGGCAACTATTGTTAAAATAAAGCTGGACCTTCCACGCAGAATGGAGCATTCATGCAAAATGGTTATTGCATCCCAGGTATCTCGGGCGCTGGTTCAGAGCACATTGCTGATGGGCATGGCTGCAGGTGCCTACAGTACTCCTCCTTCCAGGGAATGCCCTGGTGTATGTGCCCTCTCTTCCAGGAACAAAGCTTACTCTCAGGGCTCCTGAGCAGTGCCCCCACCAGGAGGGCGTGTGGGCCAGAGGAAGTCTGCAGGGCAGGGGGCGTATCCTGAGCAATCTTACCTGCTGATAATTCGGCAATTGCTGATGGGGCGAGCTGCCCAGGCCTGTATTGGGAGGCAATCCAATCCCTGAATACTAAACGCCACCTCCCCTAGGGTCCATGTAAGGATGAATCTTGCTCTACCTATCTCTGGCTATGTCTACACTTGAAAAGTTAAATCGACTTTAAGTTGACTTAATAAGGTCGACTTTAAGTCAACTTAATAAAAGTTGACAACTTTTCAAGTGTAGACATAGCCTCTTTTTGACCTTATTAAGTCAACTTAACACTTTAAGTCGATTTAATAAAGTAGACTTAGGTGCTAATCCCTGTCCACACTGGCTTAAGTCGACCTAATAGGGTCAATTTAAGGGTTAAGTCGACCTAAATCAAGGTGTTATTAAGTCGACTTAAGGAAAGCCCAGTGTGGACGTGGAGTAGTTTAAGTTGACTTAAGCCTCCTCAAGTCGACTTAATTTGTAAGTGTAGCCGCACCCTCTGAGACCATCAGATCCTTGGGTTGCAGGGGTGGTGCCTCTTACTAGTTGCCTAACACCATGGGAGACCATCCCAGCCAACATTAAGCCCTACAGCATAACTGAAACCTAGAGAGCTCCCATTAGCCCAACCAGGGCACCAACAGGAAGCCAAATGCATTTTAAGCCACTGTTTGCATGCTGATCAGTATCTGTTGCTCCCTTCTCTGCACCTGGCACACAAAGGAGGTGACATTTTTGCAGCCCCCACCTCCAGAACATGGTTCTCCAGCTCAAAACTTAGGCTGTCAGCTCTGGATGCTGGCTGAGATGGTGGCCATCACCCTAGCTCGCCTGAATTCACCAGCTGCTATGCCAGAGGTGTCTCTGGCATCACTTATCGTGCTGATTCTACTACCAACAGCGCTTCTTATAGCTCCTACTCTACAGCCATCTCCAACACCTCCTGCCAGCCTGGTGCACCCCCGTGGGAGACGAATCCCTGAGACGAATTTGCAAATTGATTTAAAATGCAGGTGTGTGTTTTTTAAAAGGTGTACCAGGTCCCCGCTGAAGAGTTCTGAGCTGCCTGCTGCCTGCCCAAGCGTGAGAGGTTTCCCTCCTGTGTTTGAAATGCTGCCTACCTCCTACGCTAAGAGTCAGAACCCGACCTGGAAAGCAATCACTACCCAATTATATTAATAACACAATAAAAAGAGTAAAAAACAACGAAAGTCCTGTGGCACTTTACAGACTAACAGATTTTCTTCGGCATAAACTTTCATGGATTTTAACCCACTTCATCAGATGCATGAAGTGGAAATCACAGAGGAGAAGTATATATACACATGCCAGGATGGAGGAGGGCAAGTGTTAGCAAAGTCAGTTCAGAGAGCAGATGAGGCCTATTCACACCTTTTGATAAATGTGTGAACAGAACAATCACTTTTTGTAGTGTGATAACCATTCCAAGTCCCTATTCAGACCCAGTCTGATTGTGTCAAGTTTGCAAATCAGCTCCAGCTCTGCAGTTTCACGCTGAAGTCTGTTTTTGTAGTTTCTTTGTTGAAGTATGGCAACTTTCAGGTCAGCTACTGAGTGTCCATGGAGGCTGAAGTATTCTCCTACAGGTTTATGGATGTTGCCATTTTTGATGTCGGATTTGTGTCTGTTTATCCTTTTGCGTAAGGACGTCCGGTTTGGCCAATGTACATGGCAGAGGGACATTGCTGGCACATGATAGCATAAACCACATTAGTGGATGTGCAGGTGAATGAGCCCCTGATGGTGTGTCTGATGTGGTTGGGACCTGTGATGGTATCACTGGAGTCGATGTGTGGGCAGAGTTGGCACCGGGGTTTGCTGCAAGGATACGTTCCTGGATTAGTCTTCTTGTTGTATGGTGAAACCCTTCCACGGGGAGCTCTTCTAGAGCCACTTAGTTGTTCTTTGAGACAGATGACTTTCTTTTCTCCTTGCTAAATGACAGAAGAACCTCTGCTGATTTGGCCAGCCTCAGCAGGGGAGTTTATGATGGCCAGTGAAGACCAAAGGCATCTTCTAATTCAACTGTGGGCTGGCTACATGGATCCTATCCTCAAAACGATCCTGACTTATTTGCTAAATAGCAGAAGACTTACCTCTGAGAGCATCGCAGTTCCTCAGCCTTACACAGAACCAGGGCAGGAGTTAAAGTAAGGAGTTGCCCCCACACTCCTTCGTTTCAATCAAAAGTGTGGCTCCAATGGAGGATCCAAGATGCAAGGTTACGCAAAATACCGTCTCTCCTCTCACACCCCGTGTGACAGTGTATGTGACGTCATGATGAACCATAGCTCCCAAGACTACTATGGCCTGATACCCAATGATGGCTCGACCAGTGAGTAACATGTACCGGAAAGACCCGTTCTTCTTCTGTGCCAAGAGTTTCAGTGGCCTTGATCCTGAAAATCTTCTGGATAGAGAACGCCCACCAGAGCCAAAAAAGCCCACCCCCTATGCCAGACTTGTGAGATTAGGCCCCAAATTTGCCTGTGAAGCTTGGTTTGGCCTGTCACCACCATTCCCTTCTTGGGGGACATGCCCCATACCCATATGTTCCCACATAAATATCAGAGAGAGCCTCTCCTGATGGCCACTACTGGGGATGATGCAGTGTCCCTCTCAGTTAAGGTGATGGCCTTCTACAGTGTGATTTTGAAAGGGACACAGGCACCACCAGACTGGGTCTGATAGTGGCCAGCACCTGAAGGTACGAGAAACCACCTGCATCAACAGAAGGGAAAAAAAAATCAGACTGCTCTTCTCATGACAGATTTCATGGTGGCGGGTGGGCCTCCAGAGATGAGAAATAGTCCTTCACCCCAAGCTGTTAATGAATTTAGTCTCTACAGCAAATTCCCTCTGACAAAAAGAAATCACCTCTCCGTGCTCCCCACCACCCCTGCAACCTACCCCAAAGAACAGGAGCTGAAAGAAAGAAATTGAACTTCACATGCAGCCAACTTGACTGAAGAGCCCTGATGAGCTAAGAATAGCACTTGTGTATCGCCGTGACGACACCTCCTTAGCAGGATCATCCACTTTAATCCCATGCTAAGTGAGCGCAGGACGAGTTGCTATATAAAGAGCACTTTTGGCAAAGGCAACCAGTGGCCAGAGTGTACTGGGTTTCTCCAGTTACCCAATCGGACCATCAGGCTTGGCTGCAAGGAATTGGGAGGAATAAAAGTTTTCAAAGCAGGGATTTGCACTGCTCCCATCGGCGCAGAAAATAAACTGTGCCAGTCGTTCCCGAGTCGTGCGTCGCAGAAAATAAACGGTGCCGCCAGACACTCCTTGCAACGCTCTGCTAATGAGATGAGTGTGGATGAAGGGCCAGTCCACTCCAGATAGCTTTGTTCCTTTCAGTCTTGCAGTGAGGCCAGCGCAGAGGTTTTGCAAACCTCACATCCTGCAACTCAGTTCGGCCTCCCTAATCTCTGCAGCTGGTTTGCCAGATGGGCAGGGTTTCTGTTTGCCAGAGGCTGGGAATGGGCGATGGGATGGATCACTTGTTGATGACTTGCTCCCTTCATTCCCTCTGAAGCACCTGGCGTTGGACACAGAAGACAGGATATTGTATTAGACCATTGATCTGACTCATTATGGCCATTCTTATGTTCTTAGTTGTCTCACAGGACAAGGCACTACATGTCCTGGGGCAAGAATTTGCCTGTGAACTCATTGCTTTTGCTCCAATAGCTTTTTGCTTCTCTTATCTGCACAGCGCTACTTCTGCCTATTTTATACCAAGATGCACCAAACACATCTGGTCATATTATGGGCTACAGACAATAAATCTGGTGTGAGTGGCAAGAATGACCTTTTATGGTTGAACTGTCAAGTGATTACACGCTTATCAGTATTTTCTCAGTCAGATGTTGATGGCAGTATTATTGTGTATGTTTTCAGTTTTGTTATATTTCCTTCTTTAATAGATTTAGTGCAGGGAAAATGTACCAGCCTGGCAATCCGATTGGGTAACTGGAGAAACCCAGTACGCTCTGGAAAATCTCAGCCCCACAGGAACAGTAGGTGAGTGGCAGCACAGAGAACCCTTTCTGACCCGCAGCTGTAGGTTGGGAATGGAGCAGAAAGGCCTGAATGACCTCAGGGTGATGGTTGAAGGACATCAGGAAAACCTTTAACCACATATCGTGGATGCTCAAGCAACTCCAGGGAGTTGGATTAGAAGCAAGGTGATTTTTACAATGATTAGACGACAAGAAGATTCTGCAAGGGGCAATTTGCTACCTGATGCTGCAGTAGCAATTTCTTACGTGACCTTCTGGAGGAACACTGGGTCTAATTCTCCTTTCAGTTACACTGGTGTGAACCAGGAGTCCCTGCACTAAGTCAACGGAGTGACGCCACTCTAAAGTCCCCGCCAATGAGAGCAGAATCAGGTTTGTTCTTCTGAAAACTGGTAAGACTGTTGCTCCACTTTGGGTCCTTCTATCAAAGTTTAGCATGTTAAACCCATAGGAGCTTTGCTTTACTTGTAACTTTGTAGTGGAACTCTGGAGATCTAAATTCTCTTCCTGCCTCTGGTCCAGATGTCCCTGGGCAAGTAACTAAGGGCTTGTCTACACTTGGTGCAGCTTTGTGCAGTTCTACCTGCACCAACGGATCAGCTGCTCCCATCAGCATAGGTACTCCACCTCCCCAACAGGCTGTGTGAATGGAGAATCCCTTCCATCGACATGGCACTGTCTACGCTGGGTGTTAGGTGAGTAAACTATGTCGCTCACATGGGGCATTTTCCACACTTCTGGGTGACGTAGGTATGCTGACAAAGTTGGTAGCTTCTAACACCTGGGTACAACAAAGTAATTAATCATGGAATCATAAAAGATTAGGGTTGGAAGGGACCTCAGGAGGTCATCTGGTCCAACCCCTTACTCAAAGCAGGACCAGCCCCATCTAAACCATCCCAGCGAGGGCTTTGTCAAGCCAGGCCTTAAAAATCTCTAAGTATAAAGATTCCACCACCTCCCTAGATAACCCATTCCCACGCTTTACCACCTCCCTAGTGAAAATGTTTTTCCTAATATCCAACCTCAACCTCTCCCACTGCAACTTGAGACCACTGCTCCTAGTTCTGTCTCCTGCCACCACTGAGAACAGCCTTGCTCCCTCCTCCCTAGAACTCCTTTTCAAGTAGTTCAAGGCTGCTGTCAAATCCCCTCTCATTCTTCTCTTCTAGCTTTATGTGTAGCTTTAAATGAAAGTAATCCTGTTGACCTTCGGATGGGACATCTTACATGCTCAAGTTTAGGCATATACTTCAGTACTTTCCTGAATGGGCCTTGATCTCTCCGTGCTTCAGTTCCTAATCTGTAAAATGGGGATAACAAATCTGCTTTGTTCGGGGGCAAGTCTGCATTTAAAATGCCGTACTGCTGTAGCTTCTTCATCAGCAGGGCCATCCCTAGAGGGGAGCAGGGCCCAGGACCAATCAGCCTAGGTGGGGCCCCCACCCCCCCATGCTGGTGGGGAGTGCGGGGGGGGGGCGGCCTGCTCCACCGCCCAGGGACCCTGGTCGCACCCCCAGGGAACCAGCCCCAGAAGCCACGGCCACCTGCCAGGTGTGGGGGGGAGGAGGGAGAAGCCACGGGCCAGGAAGCCAAGGCTGCCCACTGGGCGGTGGGGAACCGCCGCTGCGGCCCTGGCCCCGGGTGGCAGGGAGTCGAGGCCTCGGCCTGGGGAGGCGGGGAGCTGAGGCTGAGGCCCAGGGTGGCAGTAAGCTGAGACCGCAGATGCGGCCCCGGGGGGCGGGGAGCCATCCCTGGCTGAGGCTGCCACCACCCCAGCTGCAGCCAGGACCCCAGGTGGCCGCGGCCGGCCCAGACGCCAGGACCCACATGCCTGCTCCACCCTGGGGGCAGGAAGCAGGGCCAGCCTAGGGGCCAGGGGAAGTGCTCCTGGCCCACCCTGCTGCCTTCCAGAGGGCAGCGGGTAGCAGGGGGAAGTGCAGTCTTGGGGGGGCTGCGGCATGGGCCCCACACTGCCCGGCTGGGAGCAGGACAGTGTGGGGCCCACATTACCAGGGGGCCTGGGGCAATTGCCTCGTTCACCCCCCCCAAGGACGGCCCGGATCGTTAGAGCTCTTCAGTGAAGATACTACCTACGCCGATGGGAGGGTTTCTCCCATTGGTGTAGTTAATCCATCTCTGAGAGGTGGTACCTAGATCCATTGGAGAATGGCTCTCCATTGAGATAATGCTGTCTTCACCAGGGTTGGGTCATGTAACTGTGGCGCTTGGGGTGTGGATTTTCCACACCTCTGAGCAACTTGGTTATCCCGATGTAACTTTATAGTGCAGTCCTGGTTTAGACTCCTGCTGTGACAATAAACCCGTCACCATTTGTCTGGTGCTCACATTGCATCATAGAAAAGCCAGTCTGGAATACAGGAGAGACAGTGAAACTCAAAAAAGGCTAATAATGGTGCTTAAACCTCAGAGCTGCAAGGCTGGGACAAGCAGTAGATTTCTCTACTCCCCCACGTGGCAGAAAGGGGAAAGGCTGGCTCCAGCAGGCTTAATTTACATATTGTGATTTCACCCCAGGACATTTCTGCTCAGTGCTTTCCGGCTGATTGTTTGGAGGTTGGTTGTAGTCTGGATTTGGAAATTATATGAAATGGTGCATATTAACTTATGTACTTACCAGGGGAGGAACTATGAAAGGTAAAGCCTGGTGAAAACTGGGTCACCCTGCTCTGAAAGATAGTGAGTGGCCCAAAACTCAAGGAGACAGAGACACTGGCCGGGTTCTATCTGAGAGACAAAGGGACCCTGAATTTCTGCTGCCATGGGCTCCAGACAAAACACACAGGTAGGGAAAGTCGCCTCTTATGGTCCCCTTGACCACCAGTGGATCAAATCAGGTTTCTGAGTGAGTTTTAAGTAGGGTGGAGTTGACTAGCAGGGCAGTTAATGAACAATGTGTAGAGTGGTTCCTACCTCATGCACCATAGCTGGGTTTTGCTGATTTTATTGTTATGAAATATCTGCTTGCTGTGTTTTCCCAGATCAAGGGGTTAGGGGTGCTGCACATCCCAGGGCACTTCTGAGTTGAAAGGTGAGTTGGGGAGGTTCCATTGTGGTGCCAGATCTGGGAGTGCAGCTGTGGAAGGAGGCTTAAACCATGTCTCATTCCTTTTAGCGGTGGTTATTGAACCTGGCTTTTCTTGCTCCCATCTATGTCTGGCAGAAGGGTTGCAGGTGCAAACTGAAGCAGCATAGCTCACTCTATTTGGAGGTATAAAGCTCTCCGTGAGGAATCTTTATGCCATTTGAAAGCTCTGATACTCTGCTCTTGGGTAGTGTCGGCCATTCGTTGTTTGCTCTGGTGGCTGCAGAGTATCAGCCATTAAATTTGTTCTACTTTTAGTCTTGATTGAAAAATAATATTAAAAAAACCAAGCTTTTTAGAACAGATGATATTAAAACCAGCACACTGAAAGGGTCAAAACAAGTACAGAAGTAATTTAGCTTCGTCAGACTTCTTGTGCGAGGCATTTTAAGCACTGTGAATGCATTTTTTTTTTTTGCAAAAGATCAGCTGGCCAGTGTAGCATGTACAGTGGCCACCAAAATCTTTTGCAAACAAATGCATTCACGGTGCTTAAAATGCCTCGCACAAAAAGTCTGACCAAGCTGAATTACTTCTGTACTTGTTTTGACCCTTTTAGTGCGCTGGTTTTAAGGTCAGCTGTTCTAAAAAAACTTGTTTAGATATAGATATAGATATAGATTTTGGTTAGCTCTGATCCAGACCTCATTCTAGCAAGGCTCAGACCAGAGAAGCTTCGTTAAGCACCTTGCTAAAAATCATTTATAACCTATTTTAACAGCACGCAACATACAAATGCCAGCGCCTGGAGCCATTTTTTCCCCCCTTTCCAGACAGCTGCAATAGCCATGTATGAAAATTGTGGCAGTCCTGCTAATTTTGTATCAGTTTTGGAAGCTCTTGCTATTTAGCCCTGAATTATGGGCACTGAGTGCTCAAATATCGGAAGCCAAAACCCTCTTGAAAATCTGCTTTTAGAGCAGATGGGTGATATAACTTTAAACTGCAAATTAAAAAAAAAATGAAATGCTATTTCATCCCTTAAGAATGAGTAACTTCAAACTGCAAATCAGACAGAAGCTTTCTAATGAGGAGAGCCATTAGACTGGAAACACTAGAGGCCCCATCACCTGAGATTTTCTAAATTGCACTGGATAAAACATTACAGAATACACTGTGCTGGCTGCTGAGAATGAGGCTATGTACACACGATCAGATTAAAGCGCAACAAGGCAATCGCGCTACAAAACTCACGTGACCTTTATTGCGGGACAACGCGTACACACGTTGCTCCCTGCAACGCAACAAAATTACACGCATTATCGCGGTTGAGCGCAATGACTTCTGGGCACCTATCCCATCGTTCCATTTTCCCCTAAGTTGGCGCTATGAATCATGGGATGAAGGAAAGGAACGCAAAGCGCCATGGGTAAAGTGTCAGTTTCCCATGGTGCTTTGTGTTCCCCTAGCGTCTTCCTCGTTGCCAATAGCAACTCGCGCCTATTTTCAACATTGCAGTGACGCAACGCACCACTTGCAATCAATCGCTACAGCGACAGCATGGATCCTGCTATGATCTCCATTGTCGCCTTCAACATTCTGAATACATCTCGGCTTGTTGCTCAGTACGCAATGAGCTCCGAGTCAGATGAGGACACCGAGGAGCAGGGGCTGATCGATGCCATGCAGAGCAACAGCACCGCGTTGCTCAGCTCCTTCACCGATCATCTGCACACGGTGCAACGCCGTTTCTGGTCGCGAGAGACGAGCACCGAGTGGTGGGATCGCATTGTTATGCAGCTGTGGGATGACGAGCAGTGGGTACAGAACTTTCGAATGCGGAAAGCAACCTTTCTGGAACTGTGCTCAGAGTTGGCCCCTGCCCTGCGACGGAAAGACACCAACATGAGGTCAGCCCTAACTGTGGAGAAGCGTGTTGCGATTGCTGTATGGAAGATGGCGACTCCCGACTGCTATCGGTCCGTTGCAAACCAGTTTGGAGTCGGGAGGACCACCGTCGGATTAGCCCTCTCACAAGTGTGCCAAGCCATCAATCGCATCCTGCTACGGAGGACAGTGACATTGGGCAATGTTCGAGAGATTGTGGACGGCTTTGCTGCCATGGGATTCCCTAACTGCGGGGGAGCCATAGATGGCACACACATCCCTATTTTGGCTCCAGACCATCTCGCGACGGAGTACATAAACAGGAAGGGCTACTTCTCCATGGTGCTGCAAGCACTCGTGGATCACAAGGGTCGTTTCACGGACATCAATGCTGGGTGGTCGGGAAAGGTGCATGATGCCCGCATTTTCAGGAACACTGGTCTGTACCGGAAGCTGCAAGGGGGCACCTTTTTCCCTGATCAAAAAATAACAGTGGGGGAGGTGGAGATGCCCATAGTCATCCTCGGAGACCCAGCATACCCACTGATGCCATGGCTCATGAAACCCTACACTGGGAACCTTGATCGCAGCAAGGAGCGGTTCAATTACCGATTGAGCCGCTGCAGAATGACTGTGGAGTGTGCCTTCGGCCGTTTAAAAGGGCGCTGGCGCTGTTTGTATGGGAGGCTGGACTTGGCGGAGGACAACATCCCTGCCGTGATTGCGTCATGTTGTGTCCTTCATAACATTTGTGAAAGTAGGGGAGAAAAGTTTTCCCCTACGTGGGCTACGGAGGCACAGCGCCTCGAGGAAGCATTCGAGCAGCCAGCCACTAGGAGTATTAGGGTGGCACAAGGAGAAGCTGCTCGCATAAGGGAGGCACTCAGGGAGCATTTCAATGATGCCCTTCCCTAGTTAAGTTCCATGACGCATGAGGTGCACCTTAGGATCATTTCAATAATGTGTATAAATAAATGCATTCTTCAAAGTATTTGTTACTGTTTTTATTGAAACCTGAAAGATGGGGGTGGGGTTTCAGGGTTGTTTTGGTTCTGGTTTTGTTTTTTTTTTTTTTTTTTTTTTTTTTTTTTTTTTTTTTTTTTTTTTTGAGGGACTGCGGTGTGTGGGAGGCATACACGGCTGAACTGTCTGGAGTGGAGCCCGGACATTTATCGCCTGGGACTGCAAAGCTATCATGTTCTTTAGCAGTTCTGTTTGCTCCTTCATGACGCTTATCAGTTCGTCCCTGTGTTTCTGCCTCCTCTGCTGGGATTCCTCTCTCCAGGCTCTATTCTCCCTTGCGGATTCTTGTGTTGCTTTCAGCAGGTCGTTAAACATATCCTCCCTGTTTCTTCGAGAACGCCGCCTAATGTTTCTCATTCGGTCAGCTGGGGTAGACACCGGCCTTGTGAAGCTCAATTCTAATACAAAAATAACAATATAGACATTGTTAACACATAGCATAGATAGCCAATGTAACCTTCCAGTAGCACATTCCACTGGAAGGTACAGGGCGGTCAACACACTACGCTGCGCTGAAGCAGACAAGGTACATTCTAATAGACGGCTTACCGGGGGCTAAGAATCGGAAGAGGGCACACAGATGGAACCCAATATCCCTCTCCTCAGAGTGCCCCTTCCATCTAGAATACATCTCCTACATGCCGCCGGTAGCAGGCCGGGACCGTATGCTGCTGCACTGTGTGCTGCCATGGTTCCCAGGGCTGTGCTTTGCAGCTGGAGAGGCAGAGTGTCCGTCTTTGGGAGCGCAGACACAAACGCTCTCCCATCTAACCTGAGTATTAGGCTCTGGAGGTACATCGAGGAAACCTTTTCTGACCTAAATGCAGATGATTATTTTACAATCACTGCTTGTATTGATGCCCTGCTAATGAATGCAGAGTAAATAGCGTGCACAGCGGGGACCCGCAAGCACCCCCACCCCAGACAATGATATTTTAGCAGGAGCAGAGCTGAATGAAGGAGAAACTTACCTGAACCCCCCTCTGCCGCCTCAGAGAACAAGCTGCAGTTCAAGCCTTGGGTGGACGTCTCAGCGGGGCTGCTGAAGAGCTCCTGGCTACACGCGGTTGCGCTTTCCTCCGTGTCATCCTCCATCTCCTCCTCCTCCTCCTCCTCAACAACGTCCTCATCCTGCTCGGCTCTGGCAATCACCGGACGAGGAGGGGCTGAAGTGTCCACGGGACTTTTGGCAGTGGTTGTGGGGTCCCCGCTGAGGATGGCTTCTATTTCCTTATAGTACCTGCATGTTGCAGGCGCTGATCCGGAACGGCGGTTTCCCTCCTTCGCTCGGTGATAGGTAATTCTGAGCTCCTTCACCTTTGATCTGCACTGCACTGTGTCTCTATCATGCCCTCTCTCTGACATGGCCCGAGAAATTATGCCAAATGTGTCATAATTCCTCCTGCTGCCGCGTAGCTGCGCCTGCACGGCGGACTCTCCCCAGATGCTGATCAGGTCCAGCACCTCTGCCGTGCTCCAAAGGGGTGCGCGTCTTCCACGGCGGGCCGCCATTGCTACTGATGATCGGAGCACAAACACACTCCACGAGGAAGAGAGCAGGAAGTGAAACAGACTTGAAATTTGAAAATCCCGGGAATAAGTTCGGGGCAGGGCGGGGACAGTTTCGTCACGGCCACAGAGCGGGTGGGGGGAAGACCAGAGAGGACGACTTGGGAATGCTGGGACAGTTCCGGACTCCAGTCAATGCGCGGTAAGCGTACACACGAGCTCAAACGCGCAATATATGATCCGCAACAGCTGTTACCACTCTCGTCGGAGTGGTTGTTGGATTGCGCGACAACAAGGCACTTAACGCGCAAGAGCCCTGTTGCACGTGTGTACGCCGTTGTTGCTATCGCGCGGTAATGAGCTTTAATGCGCGATAATCTGATCGTGTGTACAAGGCCTGACATACAGTAGCTTTTGCTGCACTAGCTACCTTTGTAGTCACTTTCCAGTCAAAGGGTGCGTCTACACTTGTGAATTAAGTCGACTTTTAAGCTTGCTTAAGTCGACTTAATTTACCCTGAGTCTACACTACAGTTTCCTTAAGTCGACTTAAGCAGCTGCTTAAGTCAACTTAAGGAAAAATTAAGTCGACTTTACTAAACCTCATTTTAAGTTGACTTTGCTGGCTAAGTCGACTTTAGAAAGTCGACTTAGCCAGTGTATACGTGGAGTAGCCCTAAGTCGACTTTAAGTCAACTTAGGGGCTCCAGGGCTTCCCCACTGCCCTCCCTGCCAGGGTGGCTGGCACAGCCATAGCCTGGCTTCCTCCCCCAAAGGGCAGGGCAGAGCCCTGCCCACCCTGCCCCTATGCCTTGCCAGGGTCCCTGTCCCCTTTTGCCCCATTGTACCCAGGTACAGTGGGGCAAAGGCTGAACCCCCGGGCACTTGGCAAGGGGTGCCCCCCCTGCCACCGTGGACCTGTCCCAGGTCCACCTAGCCCCTAGAAGTCGACCTAGGCATCCAGTGTGAATGCTCTAGGTTGATTTTCTAGGGTCCCCTCTACGTCGACTTAAAATTTAAGTGTGGACGTGCTAAGTTGACTTAACAAAGTCGACTTAAATTGACTTTGTTAAGTTGACTTTGCTAAGTCGACTTAAATTAACAAGTGTAGACATAGCCAAAGATTTTCTGAGCAATGTGGACTGAAAACATGGCATGTGTCAACATCACAAAATTTCAATAAACATTTTCAAGTAATGGCCTTTATTATGACATACAATGCAAAGGATCCCTTTTGTATCTCGTGGTCAGAGCCCAAGCATATTTTTTTCGGGCCCAGTACAAACTTATAAAGTGGGCCCCCTCCCACACACATACCACAGTAATCCCGGACCCCTCAGGGCCTTCAGGGCCCAGTACAGTGTACCCTCCCCTCCATGTGGGGGCCCTGTGTGATCTACTGAATGGGAAGGTTCTGTGTCAGCTGACAGCACTAAGTGCACTAAAGCTGAAATTTTCAGATGGGATCTGCGATCACAGCTGAGTCTAGATTTTCAAAACTGCCAGGCTTCTACTTTAATAGATTTTAAGGATAAAATGAACCATTATGATCATCCAGGTTGGTCTTCTGCATAGTACAGGGCTAGGTGCCATATAGGCTCATTGGCTGCTTAGCTTTTTTGGGAATCTGGCCACATGCCACAAGAGGAGATTTGGGATGCGTGACACTTCCAAAATCTGGCCCTTATTTAAGTGTGTAAATGGGAACTGAATTCTTTTGAAACTCTGACCCTCAGTTATAAGGTCTGACCTCTTAAAAATGTTTCCAGAAATGAATACAATTCTATTGATCAACGCTGTACATTTCAGGCTTTTGCTCTGTTTGGAAAATTATTCCAAAAAATCCATTGATCCCTAAAATCCATTGATTTCAAATCAACCTGTCACTTTCTCTGGGGTTCTTATTAGCTAATTCCATATGACAACATTCAGGTTACCCCCAGAATGTTTATTTTGTCTTTTGAAGAAATATTCCTATTTGATTTTTTTTTTAATTCCAAAGAAATATTTTTACTGGCCTTATATCTTGTAATCATTTATTTTTAGAAAATGTAAATCTAGTGCCAACCTTGACCTGGCAGAGTCCCTTAAATTAATGATTGTAATTGAGGAATGTAACCAATAGATGGCAGAATTTCCTTCTTTTGTGCTTTATTGTTGCTAGCTGCTCACTCAAATACAGCATAACTAAGCTTATTGCAGGCACAAGGGAATTGAATATAATATCTATCCTTTCGATCTCTACGTAGCCTGAGTGGAGGTGGCTCAATAGATTAGTGCTGGCGATAGAGATCTTTTTCTCCCCTAATTCACCACTTCTAATCTAGTGCGCGATAGTTTATTGCTTACATCTCATGTGTCTTTTACAATATCGCTAAAGTACTGAGCATTCCACCCACAACTGGTGACTCCCTCACTTTCATTGGTGCAAATTATGCACAAGCGCTGAGGTTGTAGAGGGAATTGCTTACCCCATTCAAATTGTAAATTATTGCGGGGAGAAAGTGTTGCGTTCCCTGCACAGTGTTCCCTGATTTCTGTGGCTGTCCCTGGGCACAAAACTGCAGTGAAAATACTAATGAATAAAGGAATGGGTCCCAGGGCATTTTAAGTTTCCATCCTGCATGCTCCTCCCGTGTGTTTCTGTCACACACTATAGTTCACAGGGCAGGCTGAGGGGTGTGGGTTTCATGACTTTTGTGGAATGAGTTTGATAGCTCTGGTCCATTCCCCAGTGGGTGAGTGTCTGCATCACAACTTGCATTGTCCGAGGAGACTGGTGGGTTAAATGTGCCATTCAGGATGAAATATCTTCCTGGTCTCTCAAACGGCTCCCAAGATGTCGGAGCACACACCAGTATAGTGTTTTCCCTCTCTCCTCACTCTGGGCAGCAGGGAATTTCATTTTGGGTCTGTTTTTTTGCCTTTTTCTGGTTCCTGGGTTTGTTTCGCCTTGAACGTGGGGTTCCTGAGATTCAGGCAAAGCGGTGGGTTTCCACTTCGCTGTGGGGGTGCTGAGGTGTGTGGCCATCTTGCGGCCTCCCAGGAGCAAGTCCCAGATTCATCAGCTGGTTGCTGAAAAAGCTGTGCCTCCCGCCCAGCAGAGTTTGACTTTGGAGGAGGACAGTGGAGCAGAGCGATCGCGGTTCTTCAGGGAACCTGGGCCAAACCCATGTACAGCGCTGAAGCTGAGGGCCAGGACCTTGCCCCAGTATTCTATGCAGAGCCTTTTCAGAAAGCAGCGATATGCTCCCCAGGGTGTAGCGGATGCGCTGTTGCTGTGTCGGAACCAGAGGTTGCTTTTTTTCCCAGGATGGTAGTTTCATTCCTGCACGCAGAATGTTGCAGTAACAGAGACGCAGATGTTAAAGCCAAAGGGGCCCGTGCAGTCTGACTGCCTGTACCGCACAGGCCAGAAGATTCCTCCCAGCAAATTCTGCAGGGACCGACTTATTACTTCTTTTCTCCTATGTGAATGCAATTGAGCCCAAGATAATAAGCGGTGTGGGTCGCAGATGATCACCACAGCCGAGTCCAAATCCACCAAAAGAGGGCACTGTTGTCTTGTGAACTACAGAGGGATGGATGGGCCAGTGTTTAGAGTGCTAGCATGTAGGAGACCCATATTCCATTCTCTTCTCTGCCACAGCCTTCCTCTGTGACCTAGGGCAAGTTACTTAACTATTCTGTGCCTCGGTTCCCCATCTATAAAATGGGGATAATAGCACTGCCCTACATGACAGGCTTGTGGTGAGGTTAAACCCATTAACAACTGGGAAGCGCTTTGAGATCTAATGATGAGAAGGTTTATATAACAAATATGTATTATTATTACAGAGCCTCCACTCCATGGGAGCCCTGACTGGCTGGATTTGAGCAGCCCCGATTGGCTGGGGAGCAAGCAGGAAACCTTGCTCACGTTTCCTGCTGTGAGGCTTCCTTCTGCACTCGGAGAAGATACTGCAGCTGCCTGAGTTGCCAAGAGAGCATGCTCGGCAGTGATAAAGGCCACTGAAGGGTACCAATGGCCAAGCATCTGAGCGCTGGGCTGGGGCAGAGGCCCAGGGAGTAGGACGCCCCTATGAGCCTGTACCCCAATGAATGTGAGGGTCAGACGGAAGGAGGTCCCTCATCACTCCTCCAGGACTGAAGGACTGGGACTGCTTGTCACGGATGGAAGTGGCTGTTGCTGGGGGTTTGTTGTTGATAACAGCCATTGGGTGATTTCTAGGTGAACCCCTGCCTACCCCCGGACAATAGGGGGGTCTCTATCGTAGGGCAAGGGGTGGGCATTTAGAATCTCTTACCCTAGGACAGCCCCCACCACACACCTCATTCAGCTCCAAAGTGATGCTCTTGATCCAGTCACTGGTCTCTGGGGGGAGATGGCATCATGGGGGTGCCCCCAGTTTATTCCATGCTGTTTCACAGTCTCCCCTCATGGCTCCGTATAGCGATGGCAAAAGACGAATCCCTGTGGGAGTCCACAGGCGGTAGCTCTGGCAGTTGGAGTAGCAGGTATCCATCTCCCCAGACGGGGTCTGGCAAGAACAGTTGTCCCAGCGCTGAGCTCTCCGCTAGACCCGGCCCCATCTCTGAGGAGGGACGACAGGAGTCCCTGGTTAGTGGTTTCAGATCCTGGGGTGAGGTTCAGTCATAGGTATGGATGTCTGTTCCTTGTCCATGGCCACGAGGAGATCCCCCATGAAATTAGATGCAGGTTTCTATCCATCAGAGGAGGGAAGTTCTGGAATAGCCTTCCAAGGGGAGCTGTGCGGGCAAAAAACTTCACTGGCTTCAAAACTGAGCTGGATAAATTCATGGGGGGATGGTATGATGGGACAGCCTCGTTTGGCGATTGACTGCTCTTTGGCTCCTGGTGGTGGATATGCCGATGGGACAATTGATGGGATGGGTTCTGAGTTATTACAGAGAATTCTTTCTTGAGTGTCTGACTGATGGATCTTGCTCACATGCTCAGGGTTTAACTGATCGCTATATTGGGGTCAGGGAGGAATTTTCCCCCATGGCAGACTGGCAAAAACTCTGCAGGTTTTTTGTCTTCCTCTCTAGCATGGGGCATGACTCAGTTGGTGGTGGATTCTCTGTACCCTAAAGTATTTAAATAATAATTTGAGGTCTTTAATAACCTAGTCATAGGTTGGAGTTTTTTGCAGGAGTGGGTGGGGGAGGTTCTGTGGCCTTAAGGGCTATTCCCCATCTACACTGGCTTAAGTTGACTTACTAAGGTCGATTTAAGGCTTAGGTCGACCTTCAGAGTTGGTATTATTAAATCGACTTAAGGAAGAGCTTAAGTCGACATAATAAGCGCCCATTGTGGATGCAGGGTTCTTTAGGTCGACTTAACCCTCCTTAAGTCGACCTAAGGCTCCACTGTAGACGTACCCTTTGTGCCTTGGTTTCCTCAGTTGTAAAATGGGTATAACGGTACTTCCTTATTCACAGTTTGTATTTCATTGCAAGTATAATGCTAGAAATGAGTCAAGACTGGCCTTCACAAGGAACATCCCTCTGAACTGGGAAAGGACAAGTAGGGCAAACCAAACTGGGTTCTTTAGGGATGTCTGAATTGAGGCCCCAGAGTTCCTGCTTCACCTGAAATATCTCAGAGTCATTCCTATGGCACCAATAATTCTGGTTAGGAAAAACTCCATCACCAAGCATGAGGTGCCAGGGAAGTGAGTAGGGTAGTTGGAGGAGAGGACAATCTTATAGTTGGTTGTCTTGCATCCGGTCAGGTGTGACACTCACTGAGATTGTGGTCAAAGTCTAATACTGGAAACATAATCCTGCTGAAATCAAATTGCCATTGAGCCATTCAAGCGGAGGGAGAGACGTCAAATGGATGGTTCCAGGGAGAGACACACGAGTGGTGAGTTCCTGTGCGAGGCATAAAGGGGGTTGAGGTTCCAGTGTGAAACTGAAATGTGATTAGTACTTGAGTGAATGGCTGGATCAATGAATGGAGGGGCCTTAGGGGCTGCAGCCCAGAGCCTTGGGCTAAGGGGGTCCCAGCAGGACCGATGAGTGGAGCGCGGAGCCGGTGGCAGAACCTTACCCGCGGGGGTGCCAGGCTGGCCCTTCATGATATACAGGGGGGTGGGGCCCACTGGCTACTCCATCAGTCCCTGCCTCCTGTGCATCGTGAAAGGCCAGCCTGCTCCACCCCCACCCTCCAGGCTGGCGAGTGAGGCTGCCCCCTCTGAGCTGGCACGGGGCTGCGGGGCTGGAGCAGGAGAGGTGGGCAAGTGTGGCAGGGAGGAAAGGCGGTAGTACTAAGCCTGCATTTGTGAGCCTCCCACAGGTGCAGACTGCCCCCCTCCCTGGGGGGGCATGGGATGGTGGCCCCCCCAAAATCTAATAGCCCCAGGCCCATAGGAGAGTTAATCTGGCCCTGCTTGAGTACTATGGAGGGAGGAAAGATGGGAAATCCCTGGTCCTCCTCCCTCCCCCAATGCAGGTAAGGATTTTCTTAAAGGGGGGGGGGGGGAATTTTATGTCAGCTTGAAGCTAATTTAGTTCATTTTCCCTTCCTCGCTCGCATCCCAGGCTCTGTGAGACCTAAATCAGAATGAGTGCTGTGTGGTCAGGGTGACCTGTAGGTGACCTCAGCCAGTGACCTTGCTAGTGTCTGTAAAGCTAAACTGCAGTAAACCCATCCAGATCCAGTCCTTGGATGGGAAATTCCCATGCGGCACCCTTCGTGATGGTGAGTAGTTAGGGCCGAGACCTATAGCTCTAATGGCCAGTGATGGGACACTAGATGGGAAGAGCTGGGTTATTACAGAGAATTCTTGCTCAGGAGTCAGGCTGGCGGGCCTGGCCCATGTTTTCAGGGTCTAGCTGATCTCCATATTTGGGGTGGGAAGGAATTTTGTCCTGGGGCAGATTGGCAGAGACCCTCTGAGTTTTTGCCTGCTTCTGCAGCACGGAGTGTGGGCCACTTGCAGGCCGAAAGTCTAATAAAAGAAGGGTTCTCCAACCTGGAGCCTATAAAGCATGATTTGAGGACTTCAGTAACATAGCCGCAGTTTCGTGGCCTATTACGGGAGTGGACAGTCAAGACTGGACACTATACGTCAAATGTGGCCTCACCAGTGCTGCATGGAGGGGAATAGTGACTTCCCTTGATCTGTTGGCAACACTCCTAGTAACGCAGTCCAATTCGCTGTTAGCCTTCTTGGCAATTAACACACACTACCGACTCCTATCCTGCTTCTTGTCCTGTAACCCCAGGTCCTTTTCTGCAGTGTCACTCAGTCCCCAATCTGTAGCCATGCCTGGGACTTTTCGGCTATGTCTACACGTACTAAAATTAGTTCGAATTAGTTAATTCGAACTAACTAATTCGAACTAATTTCAGTTAGTTCGAATTAACTTAATTTGAACTAGAAAAATTTAGTTCGAATTAGCGAATTGCACTGAGTTCAATGGGCCGGTTAGTTCGAACTAAGCAATTAGTTCGAACTAACATGACCACATCGGTTAATTAGAACTAACTAGTTCAAATGAACCCTTAGTTCGAAGAGCCTGTTCAAATTTATTAGTTCGAATTCAGGAAGTCCTTAATTCGAACTAATGAAAGCCTAGTGTAGCCATGGCTTTAGTTAGTTCGAATTAAGCTTCCTGAATTCGAACTAACTTGCCAGTGTAGACATAGCCTTCCATCCTAAGTTCAAGACTCTGCACTTGTCGTTGTTGAACTTCATCAGATTTTTGGGGGGGCTCAATCCTCCATTTGTCTAGGTCACGCTGTATCCTAGCCCTGCCCTCCAGAATATCTACCTCTTCCCCCCAGTTTAGTGTCATCTGCAAACTTCCTGAGGATGCAATCCACTCCATCCTCCAGGTCATTAATGAAGATGTTGAACAAAACTGGCCCCAGTCATGACATCTCAGCCACTCTGCTTGATACCGGCTGCCAACTGGACATTGAGCCATTGATCACTCCCCATTATATGGTCTTTTGTAGAGTTAAAAAAATATAAACACCCACAGTGGGGGTGTTTCTTAAATTTTCAATATAGCAAGATTTTAAACATCTTCCACTTGTTTCTGCATTTAATTTTATTTTTAAAGATAAAGACGTTTGTGCACGGAAGGAAAAACTAAGCCAATGTTCCCCTCTGTGTGCTAGTCAAACACGACGGTGTGACGATTTTCTAACAGCCCAGAATGAGTACAAGACACTGAGTATATTACCCCTCACAAAAGGCATCGCTGAAAAGCATGCACCCTGTCTGCCACAGAGTTAATCCCTCTCACATAGAATACAGTTGCAATAAGTGTGGTATGCTGGGAAACCCTCTGCTTTTCTGCGCAGCTCCTGCTGCCTTATATGTCTCTATCTCAGCCCACAGGAGGGGAAGGGAGGCTGGTGAAAACCTGGTGTCCTTGAATAGGCTGCTTCCTCCCCTGATAAATCATAGAAGAATAGGAATGGAAGGGACCTCAGGAGGTCATCTAGTCCAACCCCCTGCTAAAAAGCAGGACCACTCCCACTAAATCACCCCAGCCAGGGTTTTGTCTAACCGGGCCATAAAAATCTCCAAAGATGGAGATTCCACCACCTCCCTAGGTAGCCCATTCCAATGCAGTGAGATGATGAAGGTCAGGGGAAAGGCCCTGTTTTGTAGGAAGGGAGATGATCTTCCATGCTCACACTGACTCAGCTACACTAAGCTACATACACAATGGGCTTGATTGTCCTCACTACCATGAGTCGAACTCAAGAAGAGACACTCTTGGATTCAATGGAGGTACTCTGATCCATATCTACCTCCACGGCACTGTGTCTGATTTCCACCAGCACAGAGCAGAGCGGAAGACTTGCTGTCCATTCACAAGCCCCCTTGTTCTCCGATACTTACAGTCGGCCCCATTCACTGGTGCTGTGGGGCTCTGCCGGCCAAAGAGTGGGTTAAGAGCAGAGTGGAAGCATGTTGGGGGTGGGAGGCTGAGCCTGCATGTGTAATGTTGAGTCGGCACCCAGATAGTGCCCTATCTGAGTCATTTCAGCAACATTGAGCTAGGCATCAGGGCTGGCCTCGTCCGCTCCCGGGGATGAACTGGCAGCCCTGGAATAAGGAAGTGTAAGTCACCAAGGAAGCCTCCCCTGTTCACATATCCAGAACCTAAACCGAGCCACCTGAGCCAAGCACTCCTGAGAGAGACCCACTTTCTTCTCACATGCACCAGGACCCCATACCCAGCAACCACACACAATGGCCCAGCTCCTTCTTCCCAGCATGTACCCATGCACACACCACCAGAGACAGTGTAGGTAGAAAGACACCTGTGAATAGAGGAAGCTGCACCCAAGGTCTGGCTGCTGGGAGTTCTTGTCCCAGGAGCAGAGGAGGCTTCGGGCTCCTGGATTGTTTCGCGCAGGATTGCCAAGCCCCAGCAAGGCAGGTTGTTTTCATTGGTTGCCGAGAGGTGATATTTATTCTGACACACATGAGAAAGCGGGGGCTATCCGCGCAGATGTTGCCCAGGGAAGCTGAGATTCCCACACCGAATAGGAAACGGGGCCTCACGAAGCCCGGACTGGGAGCGAGGAAGTGGCAGTCTTAGGGCTGGATTTGCAGGGGCAGGCTATCCGGGGATGAAGGGAGAAGAGAAGCCAGGCCTGAAAAGGCGGGGAGGGTGTGAGGGGGGAGATCTATTCTTAGAGACAAGGGGGGGTGCGAGGGGGATTTTATTGTGAGACCTTGTTTACATTGAGAACTGAATGAATCAAATGACCTTGTTTATTGTCAGCCTGAATGGATGGCGGAGGGAGAGAGAGGAGATGGGGGGGGGTCTCTTTATATTATTGTTAATTCTGCCATTCACTGTTTTTTTTTCCCAGAATACACTGTGTGTATTGTTGCCAAGATAAAAGAATAAAAGGTGAAACTCTATTCCTTCCTCTCTCTGCCTCCGCAGGATTCTCCAAATCCCCAGGCAGACATCCATTATGCCTTCTTAAGTGCCAATCCACACAACCCCACAGAAGACACAGCGTCTGAGTCTGCTCTCATTGACTTTGTCTACACTAGAAAGGTTAAGTTGACTTTATTAAGTTGACTTAACAAAAGTCAACTTAACTTTTCTAGTGTAGACATAGCCCCCTTTCGACCTTATTAAGTTGTTTTAACACACGCTAATCCCCATCCATGCTGGTTTAAGTCGACCTAATAAGGTTGATTTAAGCGTTAAGTCGACCTAAAACGAGGTGTTTGTAAGTCGACTTAAGGAAAGCCCAGTGTGGACGTGGAGTAGTTTAGGTCGACTTAAGCCCCCTTAAGTCGACCTAATTTGTAAGTATAGATGCACTCGTTCAGTCCACTTGTTTTTAAGCCCTAGTGACTTCAAGTTGCCCCCACCTGAAAACGGAACGCTGTCCTTTAGCACTCAATTGCCGTTGGATCTGAAATTTGCACCTCCTGCAGAGATGACCCTCACTCTGTATTAGGATGGGGGGGGGAGGCGGGTTATTGCTCTCGGAAAAGATGGACCTTTAGGCCAAGTGTTTCATGTGAATATGGATTGGCAGGTGGGGGTCCTAACTTGAAGCATCATTAAGAGGGCCTCGTTTTCATTCAGAATAAGGAAGAGAGCCATGCACTGCTACAGACTGGGCACCTGGCGAGGCAAGAGTTCAGCAGAAAAGTTACAGTGGAGAAGAAGCTGGCTATGAGTTAACAAATAGCGTGTCCTTATTTCCAAGAAGGCGGAGAGCATATTGGGCTGCATCAGTAGGAGCATTTCCCCTCTATTTGGCACTGGTGAGACCACATTTGGAGTACCGTGTCCAGTTTTGGGTCCCTCACTACACCTGGGCAAATTGGAAGGAGTCCACTGGAGGGCAACAAAAACAATTAGAGGACTGGAGCACATGATTTATGAGGAGAGGCTGAGGGAACTGGGTTTGTTTAGTCTGCAGAAGAGAAGAATTACTGGGGATTTGATAGCAACCTTCAACTACTTGAAAGGATTCCACGGAGAATGGAGCGAGACTGTTCTCGCTGGTGGCGGGTGATAGAACAAGGAGCAATGGTCTCAATTTGCAGTGGGGAAGGTCGAGGTTGAATATTAGGAAAAGCTTTTTCACGAGGAGGGTGGTGAAGCCCTGAAATGGGTTACCTAGGGAGATGGTGGAATCTCCATCCGTAGAGGTTTTTAAGGTGCGGCTTGACAAAGTCCTAGCTGGGATGATTCATTTGGGGTTGGTCTTTGTGTTGAGTAGGAGGTTGGACTAGATCAGTGTTTCTCAGTGACCAGCCCATAGATTGGGGCCGGTCCCTGAGGTCTACCTGACACAGTATAGGAAGCTGCTCCTTCATATAAAAAAGACTGAGAAACACTGGACTAGATACCTCCTGAAATCCCTTCCAACCCTAATTTTCAGTGACTCTGTGTCAGAGAAGCTATCATACACCTGACTGAATAATGTCAGCTGTGTAGAAGGTGTCATTTGTGACTGAAGCTGTCTAGTGAGTAAGCACCGGACTCAAGAAAACTGAGTTCAATTTCTGGCACTGCTACAGACTTTCTGTGTTTGAACTTGGGTAAATCATCTGATCTCTCTGTGCCTCAGCTGGGATTAATAATACATCTTTTCTCTCTCTCTTTGTCTTTGAGATTTTTAGTCCCAAAATGATCTTTTACTCCATTTGTACAGCACCATGCACACTGGGGAACTAATCTGTGACTGCAGCCGTTAAGGGCTATAGCAAAGCAAATCATACAGCATCTGGCGCAACAGGGCCTTGATCTCAGCTGACAACCTCTGGTTGCCACCACAATATTAAAATAGAATTTATTTTCCTCTTTCCAATGCAGAGATGATGTAAAGTGTTTCCAGTTTTTTTCATTAGCCAGTACAACTGTTTTTTCGCAATTCAGTGTTTTTTTAAAAAAAGAATGGCGATTTATTTTTTTTACTTTTCCATTGGATTCTTTCCCCACACTTGTTGCTGGGAAGTTAAATCGCACATTTAGAGCTGGGAGGGGAGGGGAGACTAATGCTGTTTCACACCTTTTCCTGCCTTAAGTTAAAGAGAAAATTCTCCAAACTGAGAACTGGAAGAAGGAGGGAAACTCAGATTAAAGTGTCAGAACTTGCTTTGCAGATCAAATATAACTGAGAAAAACGAAATCTACAGCTTGATAACAAGCCACAATAGGCATAAAATAAACACACTTTCAGAGTGGGGAAACCACTTTTCTCTCCTTCAGACACTGTACAAATCCTTGATTCAGCTGCCAACATGTTGGCTTATCCAGCATGCTCTTGCACCAGCAGATCCCCTATGTAAATTAATCCAAATTAGGTCACAAAACCCAGAAATAGCTTGCTGTAGCTTTATGTCTCCTTGTATAAGTGGATTGAATCTGGATTTCCTTGGCTGTTCTGATAAAATGAATCACTGATTAACTTTGTCTTCACAGAAAAGAGTCAAAAAAAAAAAAAAAAGGTGAGGAGAGGAAATTTAGTTGATGGTGTTGGTTCTGTATTCAAATTCATTGTATCTATGATCCTAAGTTACTGCCACTATCTTAGGGTTGGATAATACCTCATCTGCCTAAATTTCAGAATAACCCAAGTTACCTATTACTGGAATTGTGGTTATGTCAAGAGTAGATAAGCATTTGGGCCGCGTACACGCAGATATTGTGTCCTGGAGCAGAAAGGCGGTAGGTCCTGTTTATACGGCACTGGAGAAATTGCTCCTGAAATAGTTGTTTGCCTCAGCACCAGAAAGATACTCACAAACTGAGCAATGATTAAAAGAATTTATAGGCCAAATTCACCTCTTTTGGCCTTTGACAGCGGTGGTGTTATATGGCCAAGATTTAAAGCCAGATTTTTCAAAATTACTCAGGGCCTGACTTTTCAATAGTGCAGCGCTGACAGCTAGGAAGGAGGCATGATCCTTTAAAAGTATAACAAGGAGCAAAAGACAATTTAAGTTCAACAGAGTCTTGTGGCACTTTTAAAGACTAACAGATTTATTAATCGCATGAGCTTTCGTGGGAGAAAATCCCACTTCGTCAGACTTAATAAATCTGTTAGTCTTTAAAAGTGCCACAAGACTCTGTTGTCTTTCTACAATAGACTAACACGGCTACCCCTTTGGAATTTAAGTTCAGTATCTGAGGACTCTTCTGCAGCCACGTAGAGTTCACCATTAGGAAGAAGCTTATAGAACCATAGAATCATAGAATAATAGGAATGGAAGGGACCTCACGAGGTCATCTAGTCCAACGCCCTGCTAAAAAGCAGGACCGATCCCTCTAAATCACCCCATCCAGGGTTTTGTCTAACCAGGCCTTAAATATCTCCAAAGATGGAGATTCCACCACCTCCCTAGGTAGCCCATTCCAATGCTTCACCACCCTCCTCCTTCCTCCTGCAGGAAGTGATGGAAACATCATCATGTGAACAGCAGATGGAAGAAACAAATAAAAGAGGGGGAAAAAAGACAAAATGTGTCCTAATTCTAATTCACTTCCTCAATGAAAGAAACAACACTCAAGCTGCCTAGGTTGTGAGTTTTTAGGAAGATTTGACCTGATGCGTTTCAGCAGGTACCTTCTCTTGATCTGTGTCTGAAGTCTTCACCAAATTTAAATTCAGTCCTGACTCAAATATGCCTCAGTAGCTCATCCACTAACAATATTTATTTTAAAACATGAAGACAGTCCTAAATTCAGCACTGATTTACATCAACATTGATGTCAATGTCACTGCAGACCTGTAAGTTAACTGGTATAAGACAAAGGTGTATGTTCTGTCCATGACGCGTGCACACATCTCCTTGAAAAATAAGACAAATACTAATGTTCTTTTTTAGCTCTTACTCAGGCAAAATTCCCACTCGGGTCATAATTATGGTATGAAAATTGTATGTCAGAGGGCTACAGAGACTGGATGTTGTTTCTAAGTGTTGTTGCCTTCTTATTTAAAACTAGATTGCCAACAACTTTAGGGTGCATCTGCACTTGCAAGTTAGGTCGACTTAAGGAGGCTTAAGTCGATCTAAACTACTCTGCGTCCACACCGGGCTTTCCTCAAGTCGACTTAAGCATTTCCTTAAGTCAACTTAAGGAAAAGTTAAGTCGACTTAATAACACTTCGTTTTACGTCAACTTAATGCTTAAGTCGACCTTATTAGGTCAACTTAAGCCAGTGTGGACTGCGATTAGCGCCTAAGTTGACCTTATTAAGTCAACTTAAAGTGTTAAATCGACTTAATAAGGTCGAAAAGGGGCTATGTCTACACTAGAAAAGTTAATCGACTTTTGTTAAGTCAACTTAATATGATCAACTTTAAGTCGACTTACACTCGACCTTATTAAGTCAACTTAATAAAGTTGACTTAACTTTTCTAGTGTAGACATAGCCTTAGACTCCAAATGTGCACCTATTGTTTGTGTGCCATTGACACAGGAACAAGCTGATGAGATGCTTTAGGGACAGATCTGCTGCAGAGGTGCTTTGCGGCAAGGAAACTATGTATTAGATTTGTTCACAGGCCATACTCTGCAAATACTGCCTACTCCCATGCAACAGATAGGCCCACCCGCCATGTGAGAACTGACAAATTGCAACCAGTGCCTTTATAAACTGAATGTTATCAGGTTTTCAGCCAAGTCAATCACTCATTTCTTCTCAAGCGTTGTCTCCCTTGGTGTCCTGGATTCCGAAAAAACATTCTCAAGACTATCTCCACCTGAGCCACTAAAGAGCGTCTAAGAGGGAATTGAATAATTAGCTATTGAAACAGCTTGCCAAGGTACGTGCTGGATTCACCCTGTGGTGACACCCGAAGTTTTTAAGTGAAGACCGGATATCGATTTAAAACATATACTGTATTTCAGGTTATTGGTCTTGATTTAGGGATTACTGCTTGAAATTATGTGCTATTCAGGAAGGCAGACTTCAGGATCATAAAATTCCTTTCTTGCTTTAAAATTTAATTACTAAACAATTTCATCTTGACAGCTAACATAACATGCTAAGCTCTTTGGGTGCATCTACACTTACAAATTATGTCGACTTAAAGAAATTTAAAGTCAACTTTATAAAACATTGTTTAAAGTCAATTTTACTGGCTAAGTCAACTTTATAAAGTCAACTTAGCCAATGTGGACACAGATTAGCTCTAAATCGACTTAAAGTCAACTTAAAGGGCTCCAGGTCTCCCCCACTGCCCTCCCTGCCAGGGTGGCTGGCATGCCCCACCACCACCACAGGGCAGGACACAGCCCTGCCCACCCTGCTCCTATACCCTGCCAGTGTCCCTGTCCTGCTCAGCTCCCATTGTACCCAGGTACAATGGGGCAAATGCTGAGCCCCCTGGCACTTGGCAAGGGGTGCCCCCTTTGCCACCGTGGACCAGTCCCAGGTCCACCTAGCCCCTAGAAGTTGACTTAGGTGTCCAGTGTGGACACACTAAGTCAATTTGGCAAGATCCCCTTTAGGTCAACTTAATTTTTGAGTGTGGACATGCTAAGTCGACTTATTTTGACAAGTGTAGACATAGCCTTTCAAACCAGAAAAGAAAGGGTGGTCCCTGCCTGAAAGAAATCCAATTTAAAGACAGACCAACAGAATGGAAAGGGTATGGCAAAGTGGTGAAGGCGGCGAGTGGCCTTACTGTGGGAAGTTTTGTTGTGTGAAGTGTAATTATAATTTAAATGGAGTATATGAACTATTCCTAGTTACTCCTCAGACTTGTTGCCATTGGTCAACTAGACTCCCATTAACATCATATAGCATATAAAGATATTGCTCGGGACTGCAGGGATAAAATCAGAAAGGCCAAAGGACAATTGGAGTTGCAGCTAGCAAGAGATGTGAAGGATAACAGAAAGGGGTTCTATAAGTATATCAGCAACAAGAAAAGGATCAGAGGTGGTGTAGGTCCCTTACTCAATGGGGCAGGCATCCTCATGGTGGATGATGTGGAAAAGGCTGAAGTACTCAATGCTTTTTTTACTTCAGTCTTCACAGGGCGGGCCAGCTCCCAGACTACTAAACGGGGTAATGTGGAATGGGAAGGAGAGCGGCCCTCGGTCATGGAAAGTCAGATTAGGGAACACTTAAAGAAATTGGATGTGCACAAGTCCATGGGGCCAGATGAACTGCATCCGAGGGTGCTGAGGGAGTTGGGGGAAGTGATTGCAGAGCCGCTGGCCATTATCTTTGAGAACTCGTGGCGAACGGGGGAGGTCCCAGAGGATTGGAAAAAGGCAAATATAGTACCTCTCTTCAAGAAAGGAAAAAAGGAGGATCCGGGGAACTACAGACCGGTAAGCCTCACCTCAATCTCTGGGAAAATCATGGAGCAGGTCCTCAAAGAATCCATCCTGAAACACTTGGAGGAAAATAGAGTGATCAGGAACAGTCAACATGGATTCACCAAGGGCAAATCGTGCCTGACCAACCTGATTTCCTTCTATGATGAGATGACTAGATTTGTGGATGCGGGAAGAGCCATTGACGTGGTATACCTTGACTTTAACAAGGCTTTTGATACGGTTTCCCACAGCATTCTCGTTGGCAAGTTAAGGAAGTATGGGTTGGACGAGTGGACTGTAAGGTGGATCAAAAACTGGCTAGATCAACGGGCTCAGAGGGTAGGAATCAATGGCTCAATGTCTGGTTGGCAACCGATAATGAGTGGAGTGCGCCAGGGGTTGGTCCTGGGGCCAGTTCTATTCAACATCTTCATTAATGATCTTGATGATGGAATAGACTGCGTGCTTAGTAAGTTTGCGGATGACACCAAGTTGGGGGGAATGGTAGATACTCTGGATGGCAGGGACAGGATCCAGGGAGACTTGGACAAATTGGAACACTGGGCCGAAAAAAACCTCATGAGGTTCAACAAAGACAAGTGCAAAGTCCTGCACTTAGGACGAAAAAATCCCATGCACTCTACAGGCTGGGGACCGATCGGCTAAGTAGCAGCACTGTAGAAAAGGACCTGGGGGTTATGGTGGATGGGAAGATGAATATGAGCCAACAGTGTGCCCTTGTTGCCAAAAAGGCCAATGGCATATTAGGCTGCATCAGTAGGATGATTGCCAGCAGATCGAGGGATGTGATAATTCCCCACTATTCGACACTGGTCAGGCCGCATCTGGAATACTGTGTCCAGTTTTGGGCTCCCCACTACAGAAAGGATGTGGACAAATTAGAAAGAGTCCAGCGGCGGGCAACAAAAATGATTAGGGGGCTGGGGCACATGACTTATGAGGAGAGACTGAAGGAACTAGGCTTATTTAGTCTACAGAAGAGAAGACTGAGGGGAGATTTGATAGCAACCTTCAACTACTTGAAGGGGTGCTCCAAAGAAGATGGAGGTAGGCTGTTCTCGATAGTAACAGAGAACAGAACAAGGAGCAGTGGTTTCAAATTACAGCTGGGGAGGTCAAGGTTGGATATTAGGAAAAACTTTCTCACTAGGAGGGTGGTGAAGCATTGGAATGGGTTACGTAGGGAGGTGGTAGAATCTCCATCTTTGGAGATTTTTAAGGCTCGGTTAGACAAAACCCTGGCTGGGTTGATTTAGGGGGAGTGGTCCTGCTTTTTAGCAGGGGGTTGGACTAGATGACCTTGTGAGGTCCCTTCTATCCCTATTATTCTATGATTCTATGATCATGGCCTAATGTGATCTTCAGGAGTGGCTTGAGTGCAGGCAGCTTGGTGGCTTTGTGAATGACGTCGGGGAAGACACTTCATGGATAGCAGGTGAGAAGGAACAAACAGCCATGGAGATTTGTGTCGCAAGCTGACAAACAGGCCATGAAGGCTGACCTTGTTTGTGGAGTGGGTGGGTTGGGAGGTGAAAAGAAAGAAGGAAGGAAAAGGGGGGAAGGGCAGAGTTTTGAAGGACATCAAAGGCAAGGATGATAGCCTTGCACTGGATACATTGGAAGATAGGAAGCCAGTGGAGGTGTTCAAAGAAAAGGCAACCTGATCCCAGCAAGGAAGATGAACATAGTGGCAGCCTTCAGTATGAGGGAGAGTAGAATAATGAGGATGCTGGGGAGGCCAAGGAGGACGAGAAGGTTACAGTAGTTAAGATCGGAGCCCTTGAGGAGTGTTTTCAAAGGAGACTAGAGCGAAAAGAACAAAACTTGGAGATGTTGTTGAGGAATAAGGAGCAGGAATTATGGGTGGTATTCAGAGGGGATGGTGGTGCTCTGAATGGTGAGAGAGAATAAGGTGAGGGGGAATATGAGGAGTTTACGTTGGCTGTGTGAAGTCTGAGTTGATGGCAAAGCACTGGTCCTTTCTATGGCCACAGAAGTCTATTAATTACTGAAGTGGGACTGCTTTAGCAATCAGATCAGCATGTCCTCCTGTACTTTGTCCGACAGAAACCTGCGACAAGCTTGTTATCTTATTGAGGTTTTTCAAACTGAGACCAGGACTGCACTGGTCAGTGTCTATTGCCTCCTATTCAACTCTGTATTCTCCAAGGCTGGGTGGGCATCTCCAAACCCAAGCCTTCTAACCAGGACCCACGCCACACTGGAAGATAGAATGGGCAGATCTGAATGGGAGGCAGGCAGCAGATTTGCTCCTGGACGAGGGTAGAGGTTCTTCAGAAAGGGGAAATACATCTGAAATGAAAACTTTGGACCCAAACGCTCCTGAGCACAGGAAGCTCTGACCCAGGTCTTCCATTTACATTTCAGTCAGGGACAGGCAGACATAGCAACAGCCTGAAGTACCTATGCTTTTGCGTTCGCTTCCAGCAGCATTGGGGAACCACCATCTTACCAGTGCTAGAGGAGATAAAGTCACCTTTTCTCAGATCACTTGAACTCTGGGCCATCCAAAAAAAAAAATTGGCAACCTCTGCCTATCCAAAGTATGAATGAATAGAAACACCGCAGGAAGCACCTGCTGCTAAAGGAAATCCAGGACAACTTTTATTATCCTTTTTCACAGGTCTATTCAGGACTACATTAGGGGTTTCCTCTTTCCTTTTGTGGTACTTCACACTCATTCACAACAAAAAACACATTGTGCTTCTGAGTTATATGCCAGAGAATATGACTGGAGCTTATAAAAGTCCTGGCCAACAGAATTTTATTTTTAAACTTTATTCCCCAGTGAATTATTTGCAAAGCTTTGCAATTGTTTGGAGGATTTTTTAGGTGGATTTTGTTGTTGTTGTTGTTCGTTGTGTCCCCCTCCCCCCAAGCTTGTGCTGGGGAATATGTGGGTGATTCCTGTCTGTGCTTTAGCAAAAAGTCGCTTTTAGCAAATGCCACAAACGAAGGTAAGCAGGGCTCTTAAACATAAAGAAAGTGAGCAGGACTCCGCTCCAGGTTACTTCTATTGAACGGAGAGGAATCAGCACGCTCTATTCTAATTCAGTGTGTAGAAAAGCAATAGAAAATCTCCCATTGACTTTACTGGGCTTTGCATCAACCTGCTCAAATCCCCACTGAAGTCAATGGCAGACTTTCCATTTTCAAAGTAACTACAGCTGCCCAGGTGGGGGGAAGAGAGAAACCTGGGTTCCTCAGCTCCGCTGTAGGGTTGCAAAAGGTCACCTGGAGAATGACCTTGAATACACTACAGGCAGCAAACTAGCTGGGAGAGTTCTTTAGTTTGCTTTAGTTTGCTCAGTTATATAAAACATGGCGATCTTATATTTTGATGCATGTAAATATTTAGAATATAATGCAGCCTGGTCAATATCTGGGCCAAAATGTTTATTTTACCTGGTCATTTACTCTGGTGCAAACTAGCTGTGAAAGACTTCCCAGTTAGGATGGTGGAGTTTGACCCCATTGTGCACAGGTGTAAATGTCTACACAGGTGGAGAATCAGGTCCACTGTGTCTCAGGAGGGACATAAACATGATTTGTGCTTTCTCCCATCCTGCCCGGCTGGAGCTTCCTGTAAACAACCACAAAGCTATTTCATGGTCCTCCTTCAAATTTCTCCTGAAGTGTCCTCTGCAATTACGCTTACAAAAAAACTTTGAAATGGTTGGGCAACTGAGGTGCTGAGACCTCACCTTCTCATCAGGGCATAGCCAGCCCCCTTTTTCTGGCCAGGCCCCAGAGTCTGCAGGATGGGCTTGGCCAATGACAGCTTCCAGTCATGTGCCATGTGCTCCCCCAAGACAATGCAGTTGCTAAGTAACAAGTGGAGCTGTGGGAGGGAGGAGGAGAGGCGGCAGGTGCAGAGGTGAAGTTTGCACTGGTAGGTGCTGCAGTGGGCATGCCTCATCGCCAAGTGGGTGTGCCCCGGCCCACCCAGGCCCACCCATGGCTACACCCATGCTTTTCATACTGGTCAGTATTGTCTCATTACTCTTGGCTGCTCCCCTGTCGGTTTGTTGTATCCACCTGTTGAATCTTGTCATAGACTGAAAGCTCTTCAGAGTAGGAATCATCTCTTTTGTATTTGTACAGCACCTAGCGAATGGGATCCTGGGTTATATCATGATACAATTAATAGTGTGAACTATAATGAAAATAGGCAATCCAGACTGCGGGAGGATATTCAAGATCCCACGCTACTTGTTGCAAGCATCAGGCTGCTAATTCTGGTTAAATAATTCCTATTTAGGTGATTACACTCTGGTTCCTCAATTTCCCTTGCAGCTTTCTTTGGACTGGGTGCTCTTCCTATTCAATTTATTCATAAATGATCTGGAGAAAGGGGTAAATAGTGAGGTAGCTAAGTTTGCAGACGATACTACACTACTCAAGATAGTCAAGACCAAAGCAGATTGTGAAGAACTTCAAAAAGATCTCACAAAACTAAGTGATTGGGCATCCAAATGGCAAATGAAATTTAATGTGGATAAGTGTAAAGTAATGCACATTGGAAAAAATAACCCCAACTATACCTATAATATGACGGGGGCTAATTTGGCTACAACGAGTCAAGAAAAAGATCTTGGAGTCATTGTGGATAGTTCTCTGAAGATGTCCGTACAGTGTGCGGAGGCGGTCAAAAAAGCAAACAGGATGTTAGGGATCATTAAAAAGGGGATAGAAAATAAGACTGCAAATGTATTATTGCCCTTATATAAATCCATGGTACGCCCACATCTCGAATACTGTGTACAGATGTGGTCTCCTCATCTCAAAAAAGATATTCTAGCACTAGAAAAGGTTCAGAAAAGGGCAACTAAAATGATTAGGGGTTTGGAGAGTGCCTCGTATGAGGAACGATTGAAAAGGCTGGGCCTCTTCAGCTTGGAAAAGAGGAGACTGAGGGGGGACATGATAGAAGTATATAAAATTATGACTGATGTGGAAAAAGTGGACAAGGAAAAGTTGTTTAAATACTCCCATAATACAAGAACCAGGGGTCACCAAATGAAACTGATAGGTAGCAGGTTCAAAACAAATAAAAGGAAGTTCTTCTTCACACAACGCACAGTCAACTTGTGGAACTCCTTACCTGAGGAGGTTGTGAAGGCTGGGACTATAACAATATTTAAAAGGGAACTGGATAAGTTCATGGTGGCTAAGTCCATAAATGGCTATTAGCCAGAAAGGGGTTAAGAATGGTGTCCCTAGCCTCTGTTTATCAGAGGATGGAGACGGATGGCAGGAGAGTGATCACTTGATCATTGCCTGTTAGGTTCACTCCCTCTGGGGCACCTGGGCACTGGCCACTGTCGGTAGACAGATACTGGGCTAGATGGACCTCTGGTCTGACCCAGTACGGCCTTTCTTATGTTCTTATGTTCTTATGTTCCTTACTTCATTAGTGGGATGTTTCTCCATATGCAGAAAGTCTGAATGGCCTTCATTTAGATGAAGAGACTAAAAAAGAAAGAAAAGCAGAGTCACACAGCCAGCATGGTTGATTGAGTTGGCATTGGTCTTGTTTTGTCCAGGGGATTGAACTAAATGACCTCCTGAGGTTCTTTCTCACCCTAATATGCTCTGATTCTCTGTCTGTGATGACAGCCTAGACTGCAGTGAAATACAAGATGGCTGTCTGCCCTGGACAACACCAGTGTCCTGGCAGGGTGCAATACACACATACAACGCTCCCAGCTCATCTCTTTCCTCAGATATTGTAGGAGTGTGTGCTGACAGGTGAGGTTTGTGCAACCAGACTGGAGTGGATTTTTATCATCCTGGCTGATTTTTTGAGGTGGCTGCTTCATTTAATACCACTGGCTATATCTACACTTGGAAATTTAAGTCGACTTTAGCTAAGTCGACTTAACTAAGTCGACTTAGTGAGTCTACACTAAAATTTTAAGTTGACTTTGGGGGGAATTTACAAAGTCGACCTAGAGTGTCCACACTGGATGCCTAGGTGGACTTCTAGGGGCTAGGGGGACCTAGGGTAGGTCCATAGGGGCAGGGGGGGCACCCCTTGCTCAGTGCCAGGGGACTCAGCCTTTGCTCCATTGTACATAGGTACAATGGGGCAAAGGGGGACAGGGACCCTGGCAGGGCATAGAGGCAGGGTGGGCAGGGCTTTGCCCTGCCCTTTGGGGGGCATGCCAGGCTCTCCCTGTGCCCCCCCCCCCGGCAGGGAGGGCATTGGTGCAGTCCTGGGGTAGCTCTAAGTCGACTTAGGGCTACCCCGTGTCTACACTGGCTTAAGTCGAATTAAAACTAGGTCTAATAAAGTCGACTTAATTTTCATTAAGTCGATTTTATTTTCCTTAAGTCGACTTAAGGAAGTTACTTAAGTCGACTTAATTTACAAGTGTAGACGCAGCCACTGTGATGAGACGGCAAAGGCGCCTAGAGTGCTGGAGAGGTGTTCCCTAATGTTTTGTACTGATCTCAATGAATTCATCACAGACCATAGCTGAATACACCTTGAATACACCCTCCAGTTCTCTGCTCTGGCACAGTGACGCTGCATGTTCAATGGGAAACAGCTGCTGTGTTTTACCCCGCAAACAGGAAAATATCAAGCACGGGAAAGGACTGGTTGTCTGTTAAAGCCAGTGTAGAGCAGTCAGGTACATTTAACATGCAAATGATGATTTATTTATACTGCAGCAATACTCAGAGGCTGCTGTCAGGAAATAGGACCCCCCTCATGCTAGTTTCTGTACAAGCATTGGAGGAAAAGGCAGTCAGTGCCCCAGGGATCTTACAATTTAACGATACAAAGATAGAGAGCACGTGGATTGTGTTACAGGAAGAGTGGGAAGCACGAGGTAAAAGCGGTTTAGGTGGAATTAATCCTCGGAGAGAAGGGTTAGTTCAGTGGGTAGGCATTAGCCTGGGACTCTGAATCCCTAAGGTCCAGATTTTTAAAGAAATGTGGATATAGCTGTGCTCAGCAGCGTGACGCCTCACTGATTTAGGAGCCTCCATCCTAATTGCAAAAGAGATTTAGGCACTTAGGTGCTGTCAAAGGGATTTTAGGTCTTAAGTTCCTAAATCCCTTTTGAAAATAGGATGTAGGCTTCTAAATCCAGTAAGCACTGCAATGCTGATCCCAGAACGCTTTTAACAATCTGGGCCTTAATTGCTCTGAGCCTCATTTCCCCAGCTGTAAAATGGGGACAGTAGCGCTTTCTGACCACGTAGGGATATGGTGAAGATTAATGCATTTAAAGATTATGAGGTGCTCAGGTACTACAATAATGAGGGGCATATATGGACCTATGATGGATGGTAATGAGCACCAGCCCAATGGCTTAGCTGTTACTGAGTGTTTTGTAAGTAATATTTTATGTAAAATGATTATCATTCATTTAGCCTGCAATTACAGCACATAAATGTACTGAGTGCTGGTTCTACATAGCGCTAAGCAAGACCTGATTATACGTGGCCAGGGTGTCATTCATCCTGTCTGCTTGAGCTCACTTTGCTGTTTGACTTCCACAAAAATAACTGCGTAATGCCACTTCTTCCACCCAGCTGCTGATGTCCGGCCACACCCTTCCATTTCCACAGTATGTATGTCTACATTGCAAAACAGATGCCCTGTGGCAGTGAGAGACTGGGTCTACAGACTTGAAGTCTTGGGGCTTGGTGTGGGGCCAAAACCAGCTAAGTCGATGCTCCTACTTCAAGCTAAAACCTGGGCTCCAAACCCCAATGATGGAGCTGGGTTGCAGAGCCCATGATCCAGTCCAGCAGGAATCTACACCGCTATTTTTAGCCCTGTAACATGAACTGTGTGGGTCAAGTCAGTTGAGAATTGTTTCTTGGGTAACTGGCTGTTGAGACACCCCCACTTGCTCAGGGTTTAACCAATCACCATATTTGGGGTCGGGAAGGAATTTCCCCCCAGGGCTGATTGGCCTGGGCTCTGGGGGTTTTTCACCTTCCTCTGTAGCACAGGGCATGGCTCACCTACCGGTGAATTCTCTGTATCTTAACATCCTTAAATCATGATTTAAGGAGGTAAATAACTCAGTTATAGGTTGGTGACCTATTGCTGGAGTGGGTGGGTGAGGTCTTGAGGCCTACATTTTGCCAGAGGTCAGACTAGATGATCGTACTGGTCCCTTCTGACCTTAAAGTCTGTGCGTCTATGAGACTCGCTGCTGCAGGATTTTGTTTCAGGGTATCCACACCCAGTACCACCCTCACTACATAGTAGGTGTTTAAAGTATGTACGGTTTCTCTGAGGGAGCTCATCAAACAAATCAGCTTCAATCCAGTTTTCACAGCATTGGTGGCCACTTGCCTGCAGTTCTCTCTCTGGGTGTGAGCCAAAAACTTTACCTCAGGAGAGAGATTTCAAATAGTCTAGGCGTGGTGGGTATTTTGGGGTCCAGGACCTTGGGTTGCATCCGTGTCTCTCTTTGTTCTTTCCAATACTGAGATGTGGAATAGCTGGCAATATCTTGTGAACTCACGTGGGAGGAACTCAGGACCGCTCTACGGCCAGTTGTGTAAAGCTTTAGTGAAGGTGCAATGAACCTTGCGGTAAATCTCAGGGGCTATGTCTACACTTGCACTTTTAAGTCGACTTAGTGTGTCTACACTTAAAATTAAAGTCGACTTAAAGGGGAACTTACAAAGTCGACCTAGAGCATCCACACTCTGGATGCTCTAGGTCGACTTTGTGGGGCTAAGGGGACCTTGGGCAGGTCCACGGTGGCAGGGGGGCACCCCCTGTGTGCAATGGGGCAAAGGGGGACAGGGACCCTGGCAGGGCAGAGCCCTGTGTGTGATGCTTTCTGGATTTAGGGAAGCATTTAGGGAGCTTGCGAACAGGGACTGCAAACAGGGGAGTTTGCGAGGGAAGGAGAAGCCCTGAGAAGGAGGCGAAGGAGATCCCCTTGCTGAAGAAGCAAGGGAGAGAGTGAATTGCTGACTGTGTGTGCTTGTGCTTGTGTCTTTTTTTCCCCACAGGTGATTTCTGTGAATTGTCAGTTACTGTGTGAGTTGGGATTGTGATTGTGTGATTGTCTGGGGGCTGTTTGTACCATTGTTCTCTGCTCAGCCCTGCTCAGCTCAATCAGCCTTGTGATCACCCTTCCCCTGTGTGCTTAACGAGGGGCAAGGGCTGACCCAGGCAGAGAAGGCCTTAAAAGCCAGTGGCTGAGCGACCAGGGGGAGCTTGCGAACAGGGACTGCAAACAGGGGAGTTTGCGAGGGAGGTGGTGGGAAGTTTGTGGTTTGTGTAGCTACTATGATGAAGAGGACCCGCACCGCTTGTGCCAGCACTGCTACTGTCTCCTCCACCTGCGCCTGTGTCCAGACAGACATACTGTCCATGGATATCTCTACCCAGATCCTGGCGTGGACTTGCAAGGACTGTGGCCTGCATTTCCCACTCTCAGACGGTCAGGCTGGGGAGATTATTCAATGTGACAGGTGTCTCCTGGTGGAATCTCTCAGGAAGCAGGTGGGGGAGTTACAGGAGGAGGTGGCCAGGCTCAGGAGTATCCATGCCCTGGAGAAGTTCCTGGATAGCATCCATGAGGAAACATGCAAGGATGAAGAAACTATCCAGAGGCAAAGGACTGCTGTCACACCCTCGGAGAAGGATGGAATGGCTCAAGCAGAGGGTGGACACTGGCAGCTGGTTACTTCTGGCAGCAGACAGTGCTCCACCCCTGCTCCCATCCCACCCTCCGTTGTGGTAAAGAACCGCTACACAGCACTACAGACGGGAGATGAGGTGGAAGAGGAGAAGCCATGCACCCCCGAGGTTGGGAGGATCACAACCATCACACCCAGGAGAAAATGTCGGGTTGTGGTGGTTGGTGACTCTCTTCTGAGGGGGACGGAGGCATCCATCTGTCGCCCAGATAAGGCCTCTCGGGAGGTATGCTGCCTGCCAGGTGCCCGTATCCAAGACGTTACGGAGGGATTGTCGAGAATCATCCGTCCCTCTGACTACTACTCCATGCTACTCATCCATGAGGGAACCAATGATACTGCGAGAGGTGACCCTCTGCAGATCAAAGGTGACTACAGGGCTCTGGGAGCATGGGTGAAGGAGTTCGGTGCACAGGTGATGTTCTCCTCGATCCTTCCGGTCAAGGGTAGGGGCCCGAGCAGAGACAGATGCATCCTGGAGGTGAATGCCTGGCTGCGGAGATGGTGTTACCAGGAGGGCTTTGGCTTCCTCGACCATGGGGTGCTGTTTCAGGAAGAAGGACTGCTAGGCAGAGACGGACTCCACCTATCCAGGAAGGGAAAGAGCATATTTGGAAGCAGACTGGCTAACCTGGTAAGGAGGGCTTTAAACTAGGTTCGAAGGGGGAAGGTGACCAAGGCTCACAGGTAAGTGAAACTGAGGGAAACCTGGGGGAAGGGATGGAACTTGGGGGATGCTGGGGCTGTAACAGCAGGAATAAAAGAGAGGGTAGTTGGAACTGGGGGGTGGGGTCAAATAATTGTTTTTTATTTCCTGATGAAGTCATAATACCTCAGGCGAGTGGGGAAGGAGGACACCGGGAGAAATTGCAAGGAGGAAGATGCGACAGGAGGGAGAATCGATGGGGCAAAGTAGGGCAATGGGCCCGGTATCTTAGGTGCCTGTACACAAATGCGAGGAGCCTGGGAAACAAGCAGGAAGAATTGGTAGTACTGGCACAGACAAGGAACTATGATATAATTGGAATAACAGAAACGTGGTGGGATAACTTGCATGACTGGAGCACTGCCATGGATGGATATAAATTGTTCAGGAAGGACAGGCAGGGAAAAAGGGGGGGAGGAGTAGCGTTATATGTAAAAGAGCTGTATGACTGCTCGGAGCTCCACTATGAAAGTGGAAACAAGATGGTTGAAAGTTTGTGGGTTAAGTTTAGGGGAGAATGCAACAAGGGGGATGTTGTGGTGGGTGTCTGCTACAGACCGCCAGACCAGAAAGAGGAGATGGATGAGGCGTTCTATGGACAACTAACAGAAGTTTCCAGATTGTCGCAGCCCCTGGTTCTTATGGGGGACTTCAATTACCCTGATGTCTGCTGGGAAGATAATACAGCAGTGCACAGGCAATCCAGGAAGTTTTTGGAGAATATTGAGGACAACTTCCTAGTACAAATGCTGGAGGAACCAACTGGGGCCTTGCACCTCTAGACCTATTGCTCACAAACAGAGAAGAATTGATCGGGGAAGTAGAAGTAAATGGCAACCTGGGCAGCAGCGACCATGAGATGGTAGAGTTCAGGATCCTGATCAATGGAAGGAAGGAAAGAAGCAGAACACACACCCTGGACTTCAGAAAAGCAGATTTTGGCTCCCTTAGGGAGCTGATGGGCAGGGTCCCATGGGAGGCTGATCTGAAGGGGAAAGGTGTCCAAGACAGCTGGCTGTATTTTAAAGAAACCCTGTTAAAAGCACAGGAAGATAACATTCCGATGTGCAGAAAGAACAGCAAATGTGGACGGTGACCAGCGTGGCTTAGCAGGGAACTCTGCGGGGAGCTGAAACATAAAAGGGAAGCTTACAAGAAGTGGAAGCTTGGACAGATGACAAGGGAGGCGTATAAAGATATTACTCGGGACTGCAGGGATAAAATCAGAAAGGCCAAAGGACAATTGGAGTTGCAGCTAGCAAGAGATGTGAAGGATAACAGGAAGGGGTTCTATAAGTATATCAGCAACAAGAAAAGGATCAGAGGTGGTGTAGGTCCCTTACTCAATGGGGCAGGCATCCTCATGGTGGATGATGTGGAAAAGGCTGAAGTACTCAATGCTTTTTTTACTTCAGTCTTCACAGGGC
>ML685825.1:56704-105847 GCA_007922175.1 Pelusios castaneus
TAGGCTTATTTAGTCTACAGAAGAGAAGACTGAGGGGAGATTTGATAACAACCTTCAACTACTTGAAGGGTTGCTCCAAAGAGGAGGGAGCTAGGCTTTTCTCGAGGGTAACAGAGGACAGAACAAGGAGCAATGGTTTCAAATTACAGCTGGGAAGGTCAAGGTTGGATATTAGGAAAAACTTTCTCACTAGGAGGGTGGTGAAGCATTGGAATGGGTTATCTAGGGAGGTGGTAGAATCTTCATCTTTGGAGATTTTTAAGGCTCGGTTAGACAAAACCCTGGCTGGGATTATTTAGGGGGAGTGGTCCTGCTTTTTAGCAGGGGGTTGGACTAGATGACCTCGTGAGGTCCCTTCCAACCCTATTATTCTATGATTCTATGATTTATGATATTATTTTCAATGGATATCTCATAAATGCTATAATCCATAGGAACTACGTCATGTTTGGTATCAATAGAAAGGAAGTAATTTGTTGGGAATGATGATATAGTTTATGTCTTGGAATTCTATTTCGATTAGAAGTTAGGAATTTGATGTTATATCCATACTTTAACTTGTGTCATTCTGGAGTATAGCCTTAGATGGGAGGGTGTGAACAACCATTGTCTCCTTAATGTTTAGAAATTTTCCAGGTAGAATGGTCCCAGGGAGTATTCTGATGAGCCATTAAGGGCATAAAGAATACAACCATGTGTCCTTAATGGCTCATATGTTTACTCCCTGGGACCATATCACCTGGCAGATTCCTTAACATTAAGGAAACAATGGTTGTTCACACCCTCCCGTCTAAAGCATTCCTCCAGAATGACACAAGTTAAAGTATGGGTATAACATCAAATTCCTAACTTCTAATCGAAATAGAATTCCTAGACATAAACTATATCATGATTCCCAGCAAATTACTACCTTTCTATTGATACCAAACATGACATAGTTCCTATGGATTATAGAGCATTTATGAGATATCCATTGAAAATAATATCATAAATGCTTCCCTAAATCCAGACAGCATCACACACAAGGCTCTTCCCTGCCCTTTGGGGGGCATGCAAGGCTCCTCCTGTGCCCCCCCCCAGCAGGGAGGGCAGTGGTGTAGTCCTGGGATAGCCCTAAGTTTGACTTAGGGCAACCTCATGTCTACACTGGCTTAATTCGACTTTAGAAAGTCTTATTAAGCCTTAGGTCAAGTAAAAAGAAGGTTTAATAAAGTCAACTTAATTTTCATTGTCGACTTTATTGGGAAAGCTGAGATAAACCTGAACCTGACCAGGTTTCCTTATAACTGTCTGATGCAGTCTGCTTATACTCGAATGGTGCCCATGGCCAGAAGACTGGGGGAACTTGCCCTGTGAGTGAAGGCGAAAGAGAGAGATCAGAGTACCTCGCTCCCTGCTTGTATCCCTGAGGCATCGGGATGCAGACCTGACCTCTGCATCTGCCCTCCAGGCTCTAGACCCTAACTCCAGGTAGGGGGGGACGTGGTACTTGCTGGAACATGGGTAGACAGTGAGGAGAGATGAAGTGTGTGCTTCTCCCAAGCTCCCCTTTGACAGTGCAGAAACTCCAAACACGGAGAAAAACTCGGGAGCGCAAAAGGAGCTGGGAGGGCTTGAAGGTGGTGGAAGAGTCACAGAGGGCAGAATATGATGGCGCTGGGGTTCCAGAGGTGGCAATGGTGTAACCGACGGCAGATCCTCTCCTACAGGAATGTTATCATGATGAAGTGTGAGGGGGAAAGAACCCAGCTCTGCTCCCAGACCTCAAGGGAGGTTTAAAGGCTGCCAGTTAGGGGGAGAAACAGTCTTTTTACTTGTAACCAGAACACATTTGTTATGGAGTAGCTGAGAGTCAATAAACAAGGAGCCCCATGTTGAGGCTCTTCTTGTCACCATGCAAGGTAGTCGCCCTAGCCATATGAAGTAGAAATCCATCTTCCTTTCCAGGCGCAAACAATTAGACATTATACCAATTGGACCGAAGGTGAAAAATCCATTATGATTGACATATTACAGAGAGAGATTGTGCCACACGCTCTCAAAGGCTATGTCTACACTGGTTAAGTTAAGTCGACTCTGTTAAGTCGACTTAGAGTGGCCACACTGGAAACTTAAGTCGAGTTGACTGCCCGGGTCCACGCTGGCAGGTGCTAGGTCGATGGAGGAGAGCCACAGTTGGGGAGTTTGGGCAGGGGAGAAGGGAGAGCCACGGCTATGGGTCTACTTGGGCTCTCCCTTCTCCCCTGCCCAATCCCCCAGCTGCTGCTCTTCCTTCTCCCCTGCCCAATCCCCCAGCCGCGGCTCTCCCTTCTCCCCAGCCATGGCTCTCCCTTCTCCCTTGCCCGATCTCTCCAGCCACGGCTCTCCCTTCTCCCCTGCCTGATCTCCCAGCCACAGCTCTCCCTTTTCTCCAGCCCGATCTCCCTAGCCGTGACTCTCCCTTCTTCCCTGCCCAATCTCCCAGCCACGGCTCTCCCTTCTCCCCTGCACGATCTCCCAGTCACAGCTCTCCATTCTCCCCTGTCCGATCTCCAAGCTGCGGGTCTCCTTTCTCCCCTGTCCAATCCCCCAGCTGCAGCTTTCCCTTCTCCTTTGCCTATCCCCCATCCTGGAGGCCAATTAGGTCAATTTAGGGCATCCACACCAGCTTTAAGTCGACTTGATAAGGTCGATTTAGGCATTAAGTCAACCTTCAGAGGCGGAGTTATTAAGTCGACTTAAGGAAGCACACAGTGTGGACGCAGCGTTCTGTAGGTCGACTTAAGCGTCATTATGTCAACTTACGGTGCAAATGTAAACATACCCAAAGAGACTGAGATCTTGTAACTTACCCTTCTCTGTATTTACTCTCCTGATATGCTACAGCTTCAATTTCATGCATCTGACAAAGTGGCATTACACCCAAGAAAACACATGCAATAAATATATTTGTTAGTCTTTAAAAGTGCCACAGGACTCCTTGTTTGTTTTATCTTTCAATATGTTACTTCCTGTGGTGAATTTTTCTTCTTATTGATATTATTTTTTGTATTACATTCACACCAGGCAGTCCCACACAGGGATCAAAGCCATATTCTGGCAGACATGGTATACACATATCCTAAAAGGCATCCGCAGCTGCAAAAAACTTTTAATAACAAGGTCAGGGAGGGGAAAAAAATTTCCAGTGTTTTCTTATTTGCTTCTGAAATTTAATTCAGATAGAGAAGGTTAATTTGGGGACAGACTAGATGAGTTCAACAGCTGTTGCATTGAAAGGTGGGGAGCATTAATGGCAAAGGGCAGGGAAATTGTAAATAAACATATATCATGATTTAATTTTGTATTCTCTGCCTTATATCTAGACATGGCAGAATCTATTTTTTATATAATTTCAACAGAGAATAGAGATTTTTTAAAAGCATATTTACAATTTTTATCTATTTTAAATTTTCACAGTTGTGAAAAATTGATTTTAGGCATTATTTTCTACTCTTATCCACTTACATTTTTATAATTGCTGGAAAGTATGAGGGGGGTCACACAATTATTTAATGGCAGTAGATTTTGAGATTCAAAAAGTTAAATCTTGATAACTGTTAAAACGCAAACTGTCAGCATCTCATGTCAAAATATATAAAATAAATATCCTTAAGTCAAATTCTAATACGTTTCCAAGAAGCATTTTTCTTATGTTTCCTATCTGTAAATTTTAGTTATTATTGATGGAAATATTTTGTCAGTTTGTGCGTGTATGGTGAAATTGAAGTTTATTGACATTTATTGATAAAAATCAAATCCTTCCAAGTCTATCTATAACTAAGAGGCGATCTGCAAGAAATTGGTGTAATATGCTTGGTTCTGACTATATATGTTCCAAGGTAAAACTAATCAATGTCTGATAATATAGAAAGTTGCGGGGGAGATTATTTATCTTAAATACTAAAAAAACTTTGTGAGATGGTTCATGTTATTTAGTTTGTCTGGGTTTTTTTTTTTTTTTCATGTCTTAACCCTTCCTATTGCTAGGGCTGTTTACTATTGTGTCTATTAAAGCAGATCCTCATTTGTGTTGTTTATCATGTGTAGTGCATAGATTGACTTTCTGAATGTCAGATTGTTCACTCTTTTTCTAACAGGAAGCTTCTTGCTGTCTTGCCATATTAAGGAACTCCTGTATGCACAATATTTTCCAAAACAAAAGTCTAAACACACTGCATTGATTGTGTGACTTCCCTTGAATCAAATTGCTTTTGTTCTTTGTCAGGCAAAATTTGGTATAGATACATAAGCTTGATACATGTATGTATGTTGTCTCTTAGTCTAAGATACAGGAAATACAGCTGTTCTCTTATCCAGTTTAAATACTTCCCAACAGCAGAACTAAATATCAGCATTTTACTAAACATCCAGTAATCTGGGCTGCCTTCATTTTTGATTGACCAACCTGACACACCTGATTTCCTATTTTCAGAGATATTCATAGCATAATAGAATATTAGGGTTGGGAGGACCACCAGGAGGTCATCAAGTCCAACATCTTGTTCAAAGCAGGACCAACCCCAACTAAATCAGGACCCCCAATTCCCCCAGTCTTCGATGGAGGTGTAGATGCTCACTGTTACAACCTGGCCCAGCACACTACTGTACAGACACTACTCTCTTGCAAGGAGACCCAGTCACTGGCTCCTATGTACTTTCAAGGCAGTTGTATCTGGGAAGAATCTATTAACTTTGGGCTTCTGGGGCAAGCTCCCAGCTCAGACTTCTTCTTGGTGCCCTTTCTTGGGACAAGGGTAGCAGCTGCTTTAATCCCCAAAAGTCAGTGTCTGAGACCGTCTGAACTCATCAGTCATTTGCACTCCACCCACAGCGTTCCACCTTGACTGTGAGCTCTCTGAGTTAATAGTTATTGATGGAATACAGGCAATGAACACGGGCTGAGCAGGATTTCTTAACCTACTCATAAAAGCATTTGAGAGTTACAGATATTTGAAAACATCAAAAGTCTTGAGACCCACCCTCCCCAGGGGTGTAGCCACAGTGGGCCTGAGTGGGCTGGGGCCTACCCACTTGGAGTTGAGGCCTGCCCATCTCGGTGCCTGGCAGTGGCATGAACTGTGGAGTCACCGGGCACTGCAGGCCTTATCTCACCACCTCTACCCATCGCCCTTCCTCACACAGCTTCACTTGTGGGTTGGACTAGATGAACTTGTATCCCTTCAAATCCCATGAGTACTGTGATCCCAAAGAGAATGAGACTGTGAAGAGAGAATACAATTTCCCTCCTGTCCCTCCAGTGAATAAAAAGAAGAGGGAATAGATAATTACATTATAGATCTGAGAACTCTGGCATCCACAATATGGAGATATAAGAGACTCGTGAAATAGAGGATCATTTGTGGGACACATGCTTCCAGTTTACAGGAGAGATTGTGGCTAGGAACAGCTCTAAGGCCAGAGAAATGCTTCCAAACAGCAAGAGTAACTTAACTGTCCAGGGAAAGGATCAGCCACTGGTGCAGAACAGTTACAGTTTCAAGCTAAAGGAAGTCAGGAAGCAGGTCAGGGGCAGACTGCCTGAGAATGCAGGCGTCATGATCCAGGGTATATTCTGTGGAAAACAACAGAAAAAGACCCAAGTAAAATGGTTAGTCTATGGGCAGGGGTGCAAGGGCATGTGGGAATAGAATTAATTTGTGTCTCATTGCAGCAGCCGCCTTAAGAAGTAAAAAGCATTAATACATGCAGGGACTGAGATGCCCCATGAAGGGAAGGATAACAGCAATGTGATACTAGCAGATCCAAAAGATCCTCAATCCAGCCATTCATCTAATCCACAACCTAACTGATTCCAGCTGGATTGTGGAGCGTAATTCCCGCAGCACTGGAAGCAGCAGTATTAGGTAGAGAAATGAGGCCAAGTGTTAGTAATGTGCAATAAAACCCTTCAGCGACCTGGTATTACAATGTTATTGCCTGAGATATAACAGTAGCTGGCACACAGGAATACCACCCACTGCTGGGCAGCAGGGCAGTGCAAGTCATGGATTTGATCAAAGTACAGTGTCACCAGTGAGGACACTATGAGCTAGGGGGAAGACCACTCCCTATCCAGCATTCTAACACAACGGTTCTCAACTACTGTGTCAGGACACATTACTGTGGTGTGTCACAGCGAGCCAGGGAAATGTCTGGATTTGGTCTGGGGGAGTGGGTTGGTGTGTCCTGTAGGGCGCCATATCATGACCAAGAGTGTCGTGATCCACAAAAGCTTGAGAACCACCGTTCTAATAGAATATAAGGACCTATTTCAAGGAAATGGGCACCGAGAGGGCCAAGTGAAGTTAGAAATATTGTGCAGCCCCCCAAAGTTATCAAAATGAGGTGTTCCATCATCCGTGATGGAGCCACGGAAGAAGGAACTCACAAGAATGCAAAGGACTCATTACACCCATTGAAAGTAGTACCGAGTGGGTCAGCTATTCAACCACGGAAAGAGACTCTAGTAAAAAGAGGATCTGCATGGATCCAAAGGCATTTAACGCTTCATAGTAAGGAAGTGGCTAGTGAAGACCAGCAATTGAGGCCATACTACGTGATCTACCAAGGGTGAAACTGTTCATTTTTTATGAGGTCTCCAATCTGGCATCATGAACTATGGCCATCAAGCCACCTTGCCAGCCTTTGCTGCACCTTTTGGCAGGTATAATGGGGCAGAAATGTCCATGGGCATCAGCCTGGCCCCAAGATGTTACAGTAGTAACTCAATCAGGAATTAGAGGGACTCCCAGGCACCATCGTAGATGGTGATATTCTTATTGCAGAAGATGACAAGGAAAAGGCAATCCAGGGTCTTGTGGGGACCCCCGCGGGTCCCGTTGGGACCCCCGTGGATCCCAGGGAAAGGGCAGCCACAGCTTCCTTCTTGCTGGGACCCCCATGAGTCTCTTGTTGGGACCCCGAGGGAACATGACGGAAGAGCATGGGTCCAGGGGAGAAGAAAGCCACAGCTCCCTTGTCCCCAGCCCTAGGTCGACTTAGAGAGCTAAATCTACCTAGGGTGTCCACACTGGTTTAGGTCGACTTAACAAATTGATTTAACCGTTAAGTCAACCTAAACAGTGGTAGTTATTAAGTCGACTTAATGAAAGCCTGGTGTGGACAAGGACTAAGTTTGGTTGACTTAAGCCTCCTTAAGTCAAGCTTACTTAAAAGTGGAAACATAGCCAAAGAGCTTGGCTTGTTAACCCTAACCAAAAGAAGGCTGAGGGGAGATATGATTGCTCTCTATAAATACATCAGAGGGATAAATTCAAGGGAGGGAGAGAAATTATTTAAGTTCAACACCAATGTGGACACAAGAACAAATGACTCTAAACTGACCATCGGGAAGTTCAGACTTGAAATTAGATCAGGGGTCGGCAACCCCCGGCACGCGGGCCAGAGCTGGCACGTGGGCCGAGCCTGAGTGGCACCCGGAGCCGCTCAGGCTCCCCCGCTGGCCCCGCAAACCATGGGGCCAGCAGCTGCAGTGCGCGGCTGAGGGTCCCTGCTGGCCCCGTCCCTTTGCTGGACAGCAGAAGGAGAGGGGAGCGGAGTGGGTCACATCATCCCGGCCCCCCCAGAGTCATGCCGCTGCCGGCAGGATAGAGCCGGCCCCGGTCATAGCCGGAAAGAGGGCGGAGCAGGTCGGCCCGGCCGGAGCCGCCACTGCTGGCAGGCGGCCTCCGGTTCCTGGACCCAGCTCTGCTCCTCTCCCCTCTCCTCCTGCTGTCCAGCAAAGGGGCGGGGCCAGCAAGGGCTATCAGCCTCCCGCTGCAGCTGCTGGCCACGCAGTTTGCGGGGCCAGCGGGGGAGCCTGAGCGGCTCTGCGTGCCACTCAGGCTCAGCCCATGTGCCAGCTCTGGCCCGCGTGCTGGGGGTTGCCGACCCCTGATCTAATTTCAAGTCTGAACTTCCCGATGGTCAGTTTAGAGTCATTTGTTCTTGTGTCCGCATTGGTGTTGAACTTAAATAATTTCTCTCCCTCCCTTGAATTTATCCCTCTAATGTATTTATAGAAAGGCTATCAGCCTCGCGCCGCCCCTGCGCATGGGAACCGGAGGCTGTCCGCTGGCTGATGCCGGCCCAGGCCAGGGCCGGCAGGGCACCTGGTCTGGCTCCGCCCCCTTTGGCTCCACCTCCGGCACCTGCAATTCAACAAAGCCCTGATGTGGATGTGGTGCTACAGGGATTAAATGACTCAGACTCCAGGGTTAGCTAGATTGTGAGAATCAAGTGGAATAGGTGGTTATCCTTTTACCAGGAGAGGGACAAGTGTGTGTGCAAGGGGATTGGGCAGTAGTTCCAGTTGATTCAGAGCAGACATCTTGAGATGGATATGTCCTGCACACCGGGGATAGAGGCATTGCTCAGGTGAGCCAGGAGGAATCTACTGGCCAGACATGAATGCCCAGTTGAGCATCCATGGGGCCGTATGTGTCGTGCAAAGATTATAGTGATCGGCATTGATGGTAGAAGGAGACGCTACAGCCTCATGCAATCCTAACTGGACCATGGGAAAAGGCTGCAGATAGACCCACTCACTTTTGCTCCATGGTCAGAGTGGCACGCTGCTCCAGTTTCCGGAAGGTGGATTATCTGGAGGACACTTGTGAAAGAACTGAAAACACATTTGCAAGTCCTGACAGACCTAACACGCGGTCAGATGCTGCAACAGAATTCAAATGCATGCTAAATGAGCATGTGAGTAGAAGACGACTTCCCCTGGGTACCCACAAAGCAATGGGAAGGCAGAGCGGGCAGTAAAAACAGCCAAGGGACTGATGCCAAAGGCGAAGCAGACAGGAAGGGATCCAGACCTGACCATGTTGGACCATCACAACCGACTAGCCCAGCACAGGAATCTGCGTTGGAGCACCAAGACTTTCTTCCCATGAGGGGTGATCTGCTGCAGCGCCACAGAGGAATAACACAGAGCAGTCAGGAGAATGCCATGCTACGCTGGCAAATTGCCACAACGAAAGAGCCAAAGGCCTGTGCCCACGACACACAAGCGAGTCGGTCTGGGTCCAGCCATCAAGTATCTGCACAAAGCAGGCGCAAGAGGTGAAAATCCAAGTTGTAACGGGACACTGGTTGTACGAGGGAGAGCTACGAACACCGCGGGAATGGAGGGTATCCGTAATTCTGCACAAAACATCCTGTGGTCGCTGTCGATCTCTGCAAAGGTGGCACCTGGTTTGCAAGCAGCTTCCTGCCCAGTTCCTGTTTCTTGCTTTTGGGCTGAAGTAAACTCAGGGGGGCTTGCCCGCCTCTTGGCACTACCAGCCCTAACCCTCAGCCGCCTCTCCCCAGGGCTCACCCTGCTAAGTGCACTGCTTGCCACACGCCAGAGGCAGCCAGTGGCAGGGGGGCGGTGACAGTCAATGCCCCTCGGCTTACGTGAACAGCACAAGCCCTGGATGGTTTCTGCTCTGTGTGCCAACCTTGCAATACAGACCCAGTATTTGCTTTCTTTTCTCTCCTCCTCCGCTGCTCCCTGATTCCTTACGACTTGCCGGGTGTTCAGCTGATGGTTCGGTTCGTATCTTTGAGGTTCTGCTGTCCTTACAGACAGCGGTGGAGGTGAACTGAAGAGAAGTGGGGAGAAGTGACAGGCAGTTGCACACCTGGACAGGTGGGACCAAGTTCAGGACTGGAAGAATTTAGAAAGAGTCTCTGCCAGCAGCTGGTCTGATATAGGAGATTGAAAAGAAAAGTCACATGAGCAACACTGGACACCCGTGGCTGGCCCACGGCAGCTGACTCAGGCTCCTAGGGCAGCAATAGGGTGGGATCAAGATCCCCAACAACAGCCATAAACCAAAAGGAGAAGACTGTTGTAAAGACCAGCACGCTTGAAGGACTGGAGCTAGGCCATGTTGGTAGTGTGAGCTGTGTACAATGCTGGTCTCAAAGACACAACAACAATAAAAATTGTTAAAAGAAAAGATGTAGAACCCGGGAGGGAGCATGCTGGGGGGAGTACAGGCTGCAGGAGGGAAGAGTTCGGGGTTGCACCGTTTGTACGCCCCGGGGTGGAAAGCTAGCAGCTCCCTAAATAGCTCTCGGAGGAAAGAGGCAGTTTAGTTTTACAAGCATGGAGGCCTTTCCTGTTATTGAGGCACCCAATACAGTGCTGGTGACACCTCTGCACAGAGCAGAACCTCTCCAATATAGGCCCATCTCTGGGCCCTGAGCTCAGCCTGTGTAGTGGCAGATCCCTCTGTCCTGCTGGCCAAATGGGAAACAGAGGGGCTGTGCATCAGGACCCCTGGAGCTCTATTCACCCACCATCAATGGGAGTGTCCCATGTGCACTCCCCAGAGAATGGGGCCCTAATTCCATGTTGTGCCTCAGTTTCTCCATCCATAAAGCTACTTCCCTACTTCACAGGCTGTTGCAGGAACACAGCCCTTCCCAGATGTCGCATCTGTCTCCCCCTGCCCCCTGGTCTGCCACCTGATACAGAAGAAGGGCCAGAAGGAGAAGGACCTCATCTTACCTCCTTTAACGTGACTTGTCAGGCTGACACCCCTGGGTGGGAGTCAGGCTGCCCTTGTGTCAGAAAGTTCTTCAACCAGTGCTCTCCTTCCCCTGTCCATCCCATGCAGGAGGAGTCAGAATCTAGACCGACTGTATTATGGTCCCTCAGGCTTGAGGCATGTTAGCGGCGCACTGTTCTGTGAGGTTACGTGTGCTGGAGAATATTGTATCTGTCCAGTGGATCATAAATAGGGGACTGCAGTCCGGGATCTGTCATGCCACGGAACAGAAATCTACTGAGCATAGATCTGGAAGGGCCCAGGATCACAATGACAAGGCCTGTCTCTGCTTTGCAGTGTGAGTTATGGAGTCTGCATTTACCCTAGAACCAGCAGAGGGAGTCAAATGCACGCTTGTTCTTCGAAGAAGTACACAGTGCACAACAAATCTGCCAACAGATATTTCACAGAGTGCGGCTGATGCTTCCCCCATCAATTTTACAATTGCCCCAGGCTTCCTTCCCAGAACAGCCTTCTATGGGGCCATACAGTCGATGCAGATCTAATTGTTCAATTGAAGCCCTTTCAGACAGGATGCAAGTCCAATACCAGGTGCTGAATTATTTTCCTGCACAGTGGTATAGTGCGTGGGAATTGTTGATAACGTTAACAATACAGCAAAGGAAAAGTGGTACAGAAGGAGGACAATTAAACAGTGTTTGAAAGCTCTAGGGACATGTAAAATACTCTCCCACTATTCATGTGTCACCGTGTCTAAGTTCCCAAGTACAGAAGCCAGGGTGTAGCTGTTAGCTGCATCTCTGGGCCAGAGAACTTGTATAACGCCAGCGTAACGCCATTGCTTTCAGCTGAATTATTCCTGATTCACGCCAGAGTAACTGAAAGCCCCTCCTCCCCCTCCCCCCCAGTCCTAATACTTTGGCTTAGATGTTGAAAGGCCAACTTCCTTCCCTGGTGCACCAGACAGTGGCTATGCCTACACTTGGAAATTTAAGTCGACTTTGAGGGGAACTTACAAAGTTCACCTAGAGAGTCCACACTGGATGCCTAGGTCGACTTCTAGGGGCTAGGGGGTCCTAGGATAGGTCCATGGGGGAAGGGGGGGCACCCCTTGCCCAGTGCCAGGGGGCTCAGCCTTTGCTCCATTGTACATAGGTACAATGGGGCAAAGGGGGACAGGGACCCTGGCAGGGCATAGGGGCAGAGTGGGCAGGGCTCTGCCCTGCCCTTTGGGGGGGCATTCCAGGCTCCCCCTGTGCCCCCCGGTAGGGAGGGCATTGGTGCAGTCCTGGGGTAGCCCTAAGTCAACTTAGGGCTACCCCATGTCTACACTGGCTTAAGTTGACTCTAGCGAGTCGACCTAAGCCCTAAGTCGAACTAAATCTAGGTTTAATAAAGTCAACTTAATTTTCATTAAGTCGACTTAAGGAAACTATAGTGTAGATGCAGGGTAAATTAAGTCGACTTAATTTACAAGTGTAGACGCAGCCAGTGTGATTACCATTGGCCCCTAGCATGGGGGCCCCAGGCAGCGATTGAGGGCCACACTGTGTTTGGTGTTGGACGAGTGTGAGGTAAAGACAGTCTCTGTCTTGTTAGTCAATGAGGGGCTAAAAATGATGAATGAATCAAGTAGGTGGCAGTGTGAGGGAGCTGACCTGGGATTTAGTTATGTCTACATTAGCAATTTAGGTCAACTTAAGGATGGTTAAGTCGACCTAAATTATTCCAGGTCCACACCAGCCTTTCATTATGTCGACTTAAGGGCGCCCTTAAGTTGACTTAATAACTACTGGTCATTAGATCGACTTAACACTTAAGTCGACCCGTTAAGTTGACCTAAAGCCAGTGTAGATGCCCTAGGTTGACTTAATTTCCTAAGTCGACCTATGGCTGGGGAGAAAGGAGCCACCAGGGCTTCCTTGTACGGGGAGCCCCAGCTGCTTCCTTGTCCCGGGGAGCCCCGGTGGCTCCCTTCTCCCCAACAGCCCTGGCTCCTTGGCAAGAAGTGAGTTGCAGCTCCCTGCCTAAAAGGGAGCTGCAGCTTCCCAGGGAGAAGGGAGTGAGGCCTGCGCTCCCTTTTCCCTGGGACCCGCAGGGGACCCAGCAGAAGGGACCCCCAGCTCCCTTTTCTCTGAGACCTGCGGCTTCCCGGCAGAAGGAACTCATGGCCGTGAAGCCATGGGTCCCGGTGAGAAGGGAGCTGCGGGTCCTTTCAGCCGGGGACTGCGGCTCCCGTCTGAGCAGGATGCCGTGACTCTTCGCTGTGTCTGCACTTGAAAAGTTAAGTCGACCTTATTAAGTCAACTTAACAGAGTTGACTTAATTTTTCAAATGGAGACATACCCTGGGAGCTCTGAGTTTGCCGAAGTCTTGGTGTGGGATCTTGGGAAAGTCCCGTCATCTCTCTCAACCTTTTTTTCTCTTCCCTTTTGTTTGATTATTTAGACCTCAGCCTGTCAGGGCTGGGAATGTATCTGTACAGTGCCTGGCCCAATTGGACCCTGATCTCATTTGGGTGCTGTTGTAATGCTAAGAGTTAATAACAGGGACACGCATACAAGCACAATTTTTCATAGGCTGGCTGTGAACGCATAGTGTAGCTGGCCACCGGCTTAGCCATTATTAAATGTCTGGCTCAGCAGAGTGAGGCTGAGAATATGTCTACACTGCACTGTAAACCCAAGTCTGGGACCTGCACTTGTGGACATGGTGTTCCAAGCCTGTGGCTGGCTGTGGACGCTGCACAGTAAACCTGGATTTCCAGTTGCTGAACCCGCATCTCATGCACTGCACAGCACAGAGCTGTGTGGCTCAAGCTGTGTCCACACAGCAAAATGAGAGGGCTTGGACTGAATCTCAGGTGGACTTGGGCTGTGGCCCGCCCCCTTGCAGGAGGCTAGGATCTGGGGCCTTCAAAACTCAGCCCTGACCTATGTCGCAGCCATCATATCTGCTCCCCGGCTCTACTGTGTCCTGTGCCGTCACACCAAGTCCTCACATGAAGCAGAAGTCTTCCATTGTCCAAAGTGGCAGCTGCATTTAGGGGCAGTGTTTTTCCCCATAGTAATACCCTGGGCCTTCTCCAGCAGCTTTCCCCACACGATCGGGGCAAATCAGAAGAGCTTCTCATTCTGAACTGTTTTGTCAGCATTTGGCATCGGGCCAGCAAGAGTGACACCAATTATTTGTGTCAGGTGCCCTCTGGAAGCAGGAGATGTATGAAATCTAGCACAGAGATGATCCATCAAGACTTGCAACGGGATTTTGGGCCTGTCATCTTCCCAGGCTATTGAGTAAACACAGATTCTCCCAGGACAGACAGGTTATGGAGAGCATTATAACGTCCCAATCGATGCATCAACAGATGAAACTGAAAAATGATCGCTGGGTGCTTTAGGCTTTGGAGTGTTGGCCGGGGAAAGCAAGTGAGCAGAATTCCAGTAGCACATTTAGCCAGAGGCTCACGGTTATTAGTATTTTCTTAATAATTGATCCGTGATTAATAGAAAACTATTGTTTTTAAAACGAATAAAACAGGCTTCTGGGTTTGGGTTTTTTTTTTTGTAAAGTCCGCTAAGATGCATGTCTGACACGGCATGTTGAAACTAGTGGCTTTGATCTAAGGCCCTGTGTTCTCACATTGGGAACCTTTCTAGCTACAGCCCTTGTGGGTTCCTATATGGGAACAGCGGGGGTGGGTGGATGGCACTGTTTCACTGTTTGAAAAAGTACAAATGTAGTAGCCGTTCTGTCTTTGTTCTCCTCTGAAGGGCTGGTCACCTTGCAGTGGTGGGATGTGACTGCCCCTCAGGTACATGTCCAGCTTTAATCTAGACAGGCCCCATCTTTACCTCTGGGTAAGAGCACAGAGAACAAGGCTTGAGCTAACACATGTAGTCTGTATCATACCCTCCCCGGGGCAAGAGACACCTTGGGATCACTGTGTTGAGGTCTATCTGCTCACCTAAATAGAGAGCTGCCTCCACAACACCGTATCCCTCCCTGTAACCCTCAGCAAGTCCTCTGCATGTGGGGCTTCCAGGCTTCCAGCATTGTGCTCTGGAAAGAGGCAAGCCAGGGCCATGCAATCAAGGCGGGCAGCCACTTTCCATGGCATTGTTCCACCACCCCACAAGCTCTGGAGTGCTTAGTAGGCAAGATAAAGCTGGCATTGGTATTCCATTGTTCTTGAGGCAGGGGTCATTCCTTGCAAGGACCGTGCTGTCAAGGATGAGCCAAGATCTTGTGCAGAGACTCAGGGGTTGCAGGTGGGTGGCCCTGGCATCCACTAACACCCCCGGCAACTTTTGAGGGATCCCTGGTTGATGGAACTCACAGCCTGCTCCGGGGGAGAGGGAGCAGCAGGAGGATAATCTTGCTGGAAACACTGCAGATATGGCCATGCTTACCCACGGAGGAGCTTGAGGCCGTGGGGGAGATGTGAGTGATGAGTGCTCCTGTTGTGGGAGGGCTATGGCAGGGCTGGGCACGTGGCTCCAGTGGAAATTCTAGGGTGGTGTTGGGCTGAAAGGGGTCATGGAGGCAGGGCAGAGGAGTTTGTAGGGGAAGCATGGATGAAGCCCAAGGGGGGCCATGGAGAGTAGGAGCACAGGGGAATCTGGCTTGTACATGAGGATGCTAGAGGGCCCTGAGGTGGCCCAGAGATGGCACATCAGAGCAGAGCTCCCCTTCTAATTGAGGACCCTAGCCCAACAGCCCCCCTCCTGTATCCCCACTCACCCTATCTACACAACCATGATAGAAACTTTATTTTAAATAAAATCTGTAGATTTTGGAAAATAAAACAAATTTCTTGGGAAGATCCCAACTCCATGACCCTGGTGGAATTTCTTCTCTTATTGGATTTCCTGGGTTCTTAGAATCATAGAATTGTGGGACTGGGAGGGACCTCAAGAGGTCATCTAATCCAGTCCACTAAATTTATGGCAGGACTAAGTGGGTGCGTCTACACGTGTAAATTAAGTCGACTTAAGCTTGCTTAAGTCGACTTAATTTACTCTGCATCTACACTGCACTTTCCTTAAGTTGACTTAAGCAGCTGCTTAAGTTGACTTAAGGAAAAATTAAGTCGACTTTGTAAAACCTCCTTTTAAGTCGACTTGCTGCTTAAGTCGACTTTAGAAAGTCGACTTAGCCAGTGTGGACGTGGAGTAGCCCTAAGTTGGCTCCAGGGCTTCCCCACTGCCCTCCCTGCCAGGGTGGCTGGCACAGCCACAGCCTGGCATGACCCCCCACAGGGCAGGACAGAGCCCTGCCCACCCTGCCTCTATGCCCTGCCAGGGTCCCTGTCCCCCTTTGCCCCATTGTACCAAGGTACAATGGGGCAAAGGCTGAGCCCCCTGGCACTTGGCAAGGGGTGCCCCCCCTGCCACTGTGGACCTGTCCCAGGTCCACCTAGCCCCTACAAGTCGACCTAGGCATCCAGTGTGGACTCTCTAGGTCGATTTTGTAGGGTCCCCTCTAAGTCGACTTAAAATTTGTGTGGACATGCTAAGTCGACTTAAATTAACAAGTGTAGACATAACTAGTGTTGTCTAGATCAGTGGTTCTCAACCTTTTGCTGGTTGGTTGATATGCTTGGTGGCATACTGCAACCCTACAGGACACAGCAGCCCACCTGCCCTGTGCCAATTCCAGCCATTTCCTTGGCTCTCCACGACACACTTACCACTGTGTGGTGACACAGTAATGTGTCCCAACACAGTGGTTGAGAATCACTGATCTAGACCATCCCTGACAGGTATTTGTCTAACCTGCTCTTAAAAATCTCCAATGACAAAGATTCCACAACCTCCCTGGGCAATTTATTTCAGTGCTTAACTACCCTGAGAGTTAGGAAATCTTTCCTACTGTCCAACCTATACCAACTTGGGTGCAGGTTTAAGCCCCCTGCATCTTCTCCCATCCTTGGAGGTTAAGGAGAACAATTTTTCTCCCACTTCCTTGTAACAATTTTATATGTATTTGAAATCTGTTATCAAGTCCCCCACCAGTCTTCTCTTCTCCAGACTAAACAACCCCAATTTTTTTCAACTTTCCCTCAGTTTCCTAGATCTTTAATCAATTTTTGTTGCTCTTTAGACTTTCTCCAGTTTTTTCACATCTTTCCTGAAATGTGGCACCCCGAACTGGATACAAGACTTTAATCAGCACAGAGTAGAGTAGAAGAATTACTTCTAGTGTCTTGCTTACAACACTCCTGCTAGTACAACCCAGTACGACTGCTTCTTTTCAACAGTGTTACACCGTTAACTTATATTTATCTTGGGACCCACTATGACCCCCAGATCCTTTTCTGCAGTACTCCTTCCTAGGCAGTCATTTCCCATTTTGTATATACGCAACTGATGGTTCCCTCTTAAGTGGAGTACTTTTCATTTGTCCTTAATCACTTTCATCTTATTTACTTCAGACCATTTATCCGACCTGGCTAAATCCTTTGAATTCTGCTCCTATCCTCCCAAGCACTTGCAACCCCTCCCGGGTTGGTACCATCCACAAACTTTATAAGTGTACTCTAGGTTGTTATCTATGTCACTGATGAAGCTATTGAACAGACCCAGAGCCAGAACTGATCCCTGAGGTACTCCACTTGATATGCCTTTACAGCTTGCTGTGACCTATTCATAACTACTCTCTGGGTATGGTTTTCCAACCAGTTATGCACCCGCCTTGTAGTAACTCCATCTAGGTTGTATTTCCCTAGTTTCTTTCTGCGACGGTCATGCGAAACAGTATCAAATGCCTTGCTAAAGCCTATTGCTTTCCCACTATCCACAGGCTTCTTCTACTGTCAAAGAAAGCTATCAGGTTAGTTTGACATGATTTGTTCTTGACAAATCCATGCTGAATGTTACTTATCACCTTATTCATAGAATCATAGAAAGTGGAAGGGACCATGAGAGGTCATCGCATCCAGTCCCCTGCACTCATGGCAGGACCAAGTACCCTCTAAACCATCCCTGACAGGTGTTTGTCTGACCAGCTCTTAAAAACCTCCAATGATGGAGACTCCACAACCTGCCTAGGCAACTTATTCCAGTGGTTAATCACCCTGACAGTTGGGAATTTTTTCCTAATGTCCAATCTAAACCTCCCTTGCTGTAATTCAGGCCCATTGCTTCTTGTCCTATCATCAAAGGGGAACAATTTTTCTCCTTCCTCCTCGTGACAACCTTTTAGGTACTAGAAAACTGTTATCATGCCCCCTCTCAGTCTCCTCTTTTCCAGTCTAAACAAACCCAGCTCTTTCACTATTCCAGACCTTTAACTATTCATGTTGCTCTTCTCTGGACTTTCTCCAATTTGTCCACGTCTTTCATGAAATGAGGTGTCCAGAACTGGACACAATACTCCAGTTGTGACCTAATTAGAGCGGAAGAATCACTTCTTGTGTCATACTTACAACACTCCTGTAAATAGACCCCAGAATGGTGTTTGCTTTTTTTGCAAAAGTGTTACACTATTGACTCATATTTAGCTTTTAGTCCACTATGACACCCAGATCCCTTTTCGCAGTACTGCTTCCTAGGCAGTCATTGCCCAGTTTGTATGTGTGCAATGGATTGTTCTTTCTTAAGTGGAGAACTTTGCACTTGTCTTTATTGAATTTCATTCTATTTACCTCAGACCCTTTCACCAGTTTGTCCAAAACATTTTGAATTGTGATCCTATCATCCAAAGCACCTGCGACACCTCCTAGCTTGGTATCATCGACAAACTTTATAGGTGAAATGAACAAGAAGTCTGGTGGCACTTTTAAAGACTAACAAATTTATTTATTGAATGAGTTTTCATGATAGAAAATCTCACTTCATCAGACACCTGAAGATCGGTAACTTACAGAATTTATTTTGCACCCATTCTGTAAATTCCCTATCTTCAAGCATCTGACAAAGTGGGATTTTCTCCCATGAAAGCTCATGCGATAAATAAATTTGTTAATCTTTAAAAGTGTCACCAGACTCCTTGTTTCTTTTGCTGAACTAGACTGGCGCGGCAACCCCTTTGAAACTTTATAAGTGTACTCCCTAGGCCATCATCTAAATCATTGATGAAAATATTGAACAGAACCGGACCCAGAACCAATCCCTGTGGTACCCCCACTCGTGACTCGCTATACCCTTCCAGCATCAATGAGAACCATTGATAATTAGTCTCTGGGAGCAGTTGTCCAAACAGTTTTGCACCCATCTTATAGTAGCTCCATCTTATCATCTTGTAGGTCTTTATTTATTATAAAAAAATTAATTAAATATTATTATTTATTATTGTATTTATTTGTTCAATTATTTTTCCAGGTACGGAGGTAAAGATGACGGGTCTGTAATTCCCTGGGTTGCCCTTACTTGTGGATGGACACTATATTTGCCCTCTTTCCAGTCCTCTGTAATCACTCCAATCTTCCATGACTTTTCGAAGATAATCGCTAACGTCTCAGATACCTCCTGTGTCAGCTCCTAGAACATTCTAGGATAAATTTCCTCAGACCCTGGTGACTTGAAGACATCTAACTTGCCTAAGTAATTTTTATCTTGTTCTTTCCCTGTTTTAGCTTCAGATTCTTCCTCATTTTCCCTGGTGTTCACTATATTAGATATTCAATTGCTAAAGTCATTTAGCACTGTTTTGTTTTGGTTTTCACTGAAACGGTTAGCAGCGATTATTTGCAAATGAAAATGAACCTTCTGATCCATAAATAACCTGCAATGACTGTCGGCAGAGTTGTTAATTATGGTGAAAAGGCTTTTAAAGTGATCTTTTTATCTTGGGGTCAGGGCGCATGTTTGTGCGTGTCTGTCTGTCTGTATATGTGTATGCACACACTTGTTCTACATGTTGGGAGGGCAGAATTAAATCCAATTAAAGCCTGTAAAAAACCCAGTAAATTCAAAAGGCCATGAACAAATATTATTGCCCCTTCCATAGATCATATGTACATTCTGGTGACATAATAAATAATCCAGCCAAAGTTTTTAAAGGTAAAAACCAGCAAACCATTAATAATGGCTCTGGTACCATATATCAAACTGAAACCTTCCCATTACAGCTGATCCCCAGCTACTGCTGGCTGCCTATTTGCATCTCGCTGGTCATTTTGTCGCATCACTCTCTCTTTCTTTCTCCATATAATATTTTTCAGCTTTATAAATCTGTGTTTTCTTTCCCAGTGTTCTGAACCTTGAATACAAGCCTGGGCAGCCACGCAAAATTTAGACAAACACTCTTGAATTATAAAATAAGTGAGACAGTGGGAGCCCCATCACTTGGGAAATGTAAAAGTGGATCCAGAGAAAAATAGATCCTTAGATGCACTCCGGACTGGCTGGCTGATCATACAGAGCTCTCATCCATTTGTAACTGGCAGGATTCATTTACAGTGTTCTTTCTTGGAGCTAGCAGCTCTGTAGTCATGGGATTGACCTGTGCCTCAGTTTCCCAACCTGCAAAATGGGGTAATGATAATGAGCTGCACAATAAAGTGTTTTTAGAGCTGGTGGTAAAAAACATTATGTAGTAGCTAGAAATTTTTTATGATGTCTTTCTGAAGCTAGAACCTGACCCGGGAGCAGTTTTTATTCCAAACTCATTGTAGGTTCTTTTAAATATCTGCAAAGGTTTCATGAGTGACTGGACCAGATGAAGGTTCTCAGTCAAACCATCTCAGACGGGCCCTGTTGCAGCGTGCCTGGGTGTCTAGCTGGGTCAGCAGACCTGATGGACAAGCACCACAGTACAAGGGACAACAAACAAGGAGTCCTGGGGCACTTTCAAAGACGAACTCATTTATTTATCGCATGAGCTTTTGTGGGAGAAAAATCCCGCTTCGTCAGACGCTTTGAAGAACACGGGAAGTGACTTTAAAATAGTGACACTTGCAGTGTTATATGAGGAAGGGCTAGATCGTGAAACGTTTGGGTCCATCCCTCAAACGGAGACTGGCCGCAGACTCCCACCTAATATCATGCCTGGTCTTACCGCCGTTAATGGAACTACTTTATGGAGCAGACTTGTAAGTGACTGGGACTACTGGCCTCATCTAGTTGGACTGCCCGCATAACATAGCTGGGGCATAGCCAGCCCCCATTTTCTGGCTGGGCCTGTGAGTCTCTAAGGTGGGCCTGGCCTGTTCTGCATCCGGTCGTGTGACCAGAATCTTCCTGCCGACACGAGGCAACTGGAGCATCGAATGGAGACGTCGGGGGAGATGCAGCCTGATCCCTGCTGCATTAAGTCCGCAGTGACTGCCCAGGGCCGCAGCTGCGAAGCGGTGTGGGTGGGACAGCAGTCCATCCCCACCCGTAGCGGCCATGGCTGTTTGCAACAACAAAGCTCACACCGTTGCCGGGCTCTGTGGCAGGTGGGAGTGGGGAGGCCCAGGCCCACCTGCAGCAATGCCCCTGTCGTTCCGCTCTGAGAATCTCCCGAAAATAATTCCTAGGGCTGAGGTTGTACAAAAACATCCAGTGGTGCTTTAAAAATTGCAGTGACAGCAAAGCCAGCATGGCTCTTGGTAAATTGTTCCAGTGGATAATTACCTTCACCATTAAAAATGTACACCTCACTGTCAGTCGGACATTGTCGAGGCTCAGTAAGGTATTACTCCTGGCAAGGCAGTCTGGTCAAATGACTAAGACCCAGGAGACCTGCATTTGACTCCTACTCTTGACCTTATGTGTGAGACCCTGGAAAAGCTGTTTCCACCTTTCCATGTCCTGGACTGTGCAGACTGGAGCTCTTTGGAGCCAGGGACTGCGTGTTAGGATGTGTTTATGCCAAACAGAACAGGGGCTGAGCTCAGCTACAACCTTTGGAAGCTATGTTACGGTAATACAGCTCAGCATATGAGTAAGGCTATCCCAGTCTACCATTTCCTGGCCATCCGCAGTGGCAGTATTAGATATATTCTTGGGGCCTCGTGTAATAAAAATGGGGATGAAGGTCGCAGGAAATACTGCAGTTAGTGCTTTATCTAAAGCCATTGAAGTCAATGGGAATCATTCCTTGGCTGGTAATAGGCTTTGATTCAAGGCCATAATGAGGTAACGAAGGTTTTAGAGGCCTGCAACTTTATAGTCACAAAGAAAATTGAAACGTCACCATTTTCCGCCAGGCATCACAGCAGATTTTCGGATTCTATCTCCTAACCTCAAAGCAGAACACGGGGATTGCAAACGTGCATAGATGGAAAGGAAAGTGAATAGTCCCGGTGCTTCCCCAGAGACAGACCCTGCCGGGGTTTGCACAGCTCTGGGTCAGACAAGACACTTCTTCTTTCCACCTGGTGAGATAAGCTTTTTTGGTGGTGTTGCTTTACCCTTATTATGTAGCTGCGTGCGGCTGGGTTGCTCCAGCGGATGACAGGTTGGGGCTCCAGGGAACAGTGATAAAGTTCAAATCCACCAACATCAAACCCTGGGAGGCAATTAGTGCAATTTCACTGTATGATGATGATGATGACGACATTCTCGCTTTTGCCATGTGCACTGTGAACACTTCCTAAGGCTGCTTTGAATTCACTGCTTGATTGCTACAGGAAGGGCTGGCCCCATAACTACCAAAGGACACTGAAAACTCTCTCCCAGACGTTTCAGTAGCGAGCTGTGAAAGACAGTGAAACTTCTGATGCAATGTGTCTTTTCCAGAACAGGGTGCTCTGTCTGGAACACGGTCTGCCCAGTGGAGTGGTTTATAGATCACCATTTCAGAGACACTGCTCAATGTTCACCTGATAGCCACAGTGCCCCAGAGTCTGGTTCAGGGCCTCAAAGCACGTACGCTCCCTAGCAAAATTCATACCCAGTCTCACACCCATCACCTTCCATGTAATCTCCATCAGTAGCAACCAGAACAGGCTGCATGGCTCAAAACCTAAATAGATCCCTTGGTGAACAGAAGGAAAGCAAATTGTCTGTTAGCAATGGCTGGACCTAAGTGCGGGAAGGACAAGCCATCTGATGGAAGGAAGGTGGATTCTTGTTCTAGCTGGAAAGGGTGAACTTTTGTGGGTGACTGAGAGTAAAATGCAGTAGTGATGAGTGGATGCCAGGCAGTTAGAAGTGAAGGTGAGAAACCCCCTCATCCCACACCACAGGCCTTGTCAACACCACAAGCAAACATACCTGTTCTACGAGGCTGTTTCCATTACCAATGGGGAGGGGGATTTAGCAAGACTCACATTAGCTAGAATGTGCTCTAGACTATCTTGCCAGATGCACGTCAAGCCAGGCCTGTGCACCTTGAATCCTCTTCCTGGAGAGCTTATGTGGGGCCTGGGTCTTGTCCTGGCTCGAGACATTTTGCCTCCCTAGGTGCCCCTGAAAATTGCCCAGTGGAGGCATGGAGTTGCGGTGACACTCTCTGCTGGTAGGTGAGGCTGGGGGAGTGTACAGAAGGATGGAGCTGGGCTGGTTATGGTGCGGTAGCTCCCAGCTGTCAGTCTCAGCTTGGGTACATGAAGACGTGCTCACGCCACTCCAGCGCTCATGCTAAAAATAACAGTGTCTGGGATGCTACAGAGAGTAGCTCTTGCTAGCTGCTCACTACAGGCCCAGCCGAGATCTTAGGCACGTACTAGTCCAAGCCACTGCAGGCCATTGCTATTTTTGGTGTACTAGTGTAGGTCTGCCCCACCTGGACACTGTTGAAAACGTTGCTTGTTTCACAGCCATACTCACAGAACTAACTTCCACATCCAGATGGATATTAGAGATCTATGGTGCATCTACACTTACAAATTAAGTCAACTTCAGCTTGCTTAAGTCGACTTAATTTAATCTGCGTCCACACTACATTTTCCTTAAATTGACTTAAGCTGCTGCTTAAGTCGACTTAAGGAAAATTAAAGTCGACTTTATTAAACCTCGTTTTAAGTCCACTTTGCTGGCCAAATCGACTTTATTAAGTCGACTTAGCCAGTGTGGACGCAGAGTAGCCCTAAGTCGACTTTAAGTCAACTTAAAGGGCTTCAGGACTCCCCCACTGCCCTCCCTGCCAGGGTGACTGGCCCAGGCAGAGCCTGGCGTGCCCCCCCACAAAGCAGTACAGAGCCCTGCCCACCCTGCTCCTATGCCCTGCCAGTGTCCCTGTCCTGCTCAGCCTCCATTGTACCCAGGTACAATCGGGCAAATGATGAGTCCCCTGGCGTTTGGCAAGGGGTGCGCCCCCTGCCACTGTGGACCTGTCCCAGGTCCACCTAGCTCCTACAAGTCGACCTAGGCGGCCAGTGTGGATGCTCTAAGTCGATTTGGCAGGGTCCCCTTTAAGTCGACTTAATTTTTGAGTGGGGACATGCTAAGTCGACTTAACAAAGGCCCCGGGACAAGCCACTTGTGGCTTCCTTGTCCCTGGGGGGAGCCCCTTGTTCCTGGTAGAGTCGCGGCTCCCTTCTACCGGGGAGAAGGGCCGCCCCCCGCCCCCAGACCTAGGATGACCTAGGACACTTAGGTCAACTTAGGGCCACTCCCCGTCTACACTGGCTTAAATTGACTTAACAAGGTCGACTTAATGCTTAAGTGGAGCTAAAAGGAGGTTTTATTAAGTCGACTTAAGGAACCGCTTACATTGACTTAATAAAAGCCCAGTGTGGATGGGGAGTAGCGTAGGTCGACTCAAGCCTCCTTAAGTCGACCTAACTTGTAAGTGTAGATGCACCCAACCTGAGCTCTCATCCTTTTTTATTCCCCCCTTCATATTGGGTACGGTCCAGGTCCCCAAAGGGATTTAGGTGCCTAATTCCTATGGGAATTAGGCACCTAAATACTATTAAGCATCTGGGCCTACGTGACCAGAGAATTGAACACGGTTCTCCCATAGCCCAGGCAAAGTCCTTAGCCATCAAATGTCCTTCCTCTCAAGCAAAACCCTGGCTGGGATGATTTAGTGGGAGTGGTCCTGCTTTTAGTAGGGGGTTGGCCTAGATGTCCTCATGAGTTCCCTTCCAGCCCGATGATTCTATGAGAACAGTTGTATCCTTGTTCGCTGTTGTGGCTCATTTTCACATGGGAATGGCCTCTGGTACCACATAGGCAGTGAGCCAGCAACCTTACATCTGGCCTGCCCCCTGTATCAAAAATACCTTGTGCACAGGGTGCCAGGAAGACCTGTGTATTTAAGGCAGAAACCTCAGCCCCAACACATCCCTCCCTTTTCTGCAGTAGACCCACACCACTTCAGCTGGGCCAGGACCTGCAGATGAGAGTCAGGATGTGGTCCTTTGCATTTTAAACAGGGATTTCTTTTTTAAATCGATTTAGTTCCACTGTGATGTAATGGTCACTTAAAAAAAATTCCTCTTGTAAAAAAACCAAACCAAACCAAACCCCCAAATGAGTAGAATTGTATTTCAGCTGCCTCCTTTTCTTCAGTGAAACTTTCCTCCCATTTTGCAACAGTCCACAGCTTGCAATAAATCCTGTGCAGGTTGCACCTAAGTCCTGGCTTCCAAAGGATTGCAGCAGATTATACTTTGCAAGGGCCTTTAATGCAAGAATCAAGCCCCTGGAATTAGAAAGATCAGTCTGAGCACTTCCTGAGGTAGTAACAGCAAACCCTGGCATTAAATGATGGCTCAGTGGGCAGCAGGAGGTTAAAACTAGAAATAGCTGGAGGCTGAACGAAGTCCATTTTGAATAAGTGGTTCAAAAATAGACTGTAAATAGCCTGGACCTCACCTGATGTAAGTGGATGCAGTGACTGAAGGCAGTGGATTTATGCTGACTTCCACCAGTTGAGAGAGAGTGGCCCAGAATTCACATAACACTATTTGCTTGTTTAGAGGGCTGGCCTAATGAAGGAATGATGGACTCCCACATCATTAATTTAAATACAAATTCCCAAACTCGTAATTCACAATGGAGAACTCAATCGGCTGTGCAGGAGCCCCCCCGTGCCACTAAGCAACGTCTGCCGTAACAAATCCTGTAATAAACCTGAGGCTGCTCTGCTGACAGCGCTATTGGAAAACAGATGCGGACTCACAGATTAAGCTGCGTTGTAATGAACTAGTCTTTGATTGCACTGCCTGTTCTCCACGTTACCTCAGCAGTTCAGATTCCTCACCACCAGATCCACCCCTGCCAAACAACCTTTTTGTGTTTCAAGAGCCAGGTGTGCTGCCTGAGAAGGGGAGTTAGTGGAAACCGCAGAGGTCTTGCCAGCTGATGAGTCAGTAGGTGAAATGTTTGGCATAGGGAGGAATTTTAAAGGGGCGCCAAGGGCACGCAACCTTCCTCTTGAGCGCATGACCCAGAAGTCACGTCACGCCACCGTGAGAGCTGCAGTACTCCGCGGCGCTTTTCACCCCACAGACCATAGGGCCTGGAGAATGTGCACCATGGTCTATGCACCAAATCTCACCACAGAGGGAGCTCCTGGGCCATTTGCTCTTTTAAATCTCCTGGTTGGGGGGCTGGCTAGGGAGGCCCATGGAGCTGGCAGCAGGGCTGGTGGCGGGGATAAGTGGGCCGTGGGGCTGGCAGTGGAGTTGGGGGGCTGGCAGGACAGCTGGAGGGCTTTGGGGCTGGCAGGGGCCCTGACAAGGCCGGGGAGGCAAAAGTCAAGAATGGGGCCCCGCACGTAGCCTGAAGGAATCCATCCTTGGCTTTTGCCCAGGGCCCCAGAATCATAAGACCGCCCCTGGTTGAACCATGAGGGTTCCATGGAGTTTGATGTCCTCTGCAGCCATGGGGTAGCAGGCAGGATTTGAACGTTTTTGTAAAGTTGCTTGTACTGTGCATCAGGTAAGGAAATATTTGGGAAATAGATTTATCAATTTCAAGCCCAAAAGGGACAACTCTGATCATTGGTTCTAGTCTGATCTCCTGTATAACACAGGAACTAGGAGTTCCCCCAAAATCATTCCTGCATGAATAGGAACATAAGCAACTGAGCCTCTTCATAGTGTTGGGGCTGCAACTATTAAGGGAATTAGCAAACAAACTTAGTGGATCACTGAGAATTATTTCTGAGGCATCATGGAAAACTAGGGAGATACCAATGATACGAGGAAAATATAAGTGTAGCAGCAATTTTTGGAAATGAAAAGAAGGGATTTTCGCCAATTACCATCCAGCTAGGGCTGAATTTGACCATTAGAGAGATTCTACAGTTCTATTTACTGATGTGACCTGTGACAAGGCACATTATGTGAAACCATATTCCTTGTTTCCAAGCATAAACATTGGGGAAAATGCGTATCACAAAGTAAGTGAGTCTGTTTGCAGGTATTTTGTCAACTCAGTGGTCTTTTAGAAAATCTAAATAAAAATATTGTAATGAATAAATAGCCTGGGACCTGGGGTGCCAAAGTTGAGGCAGATTGAGATAGGGTAAATGCCTGCAAATATGGAGCTTCTTGTACTTGAGCAGTAAAATATCCCATCTCCCAATTTTTGGTTTCCCAGACCTATAACTGCCTTAAACATGTACTAATAGCCAGGGGAAAAGGTGCGTGAAAATTTGGAGAATACGTTTTCCTTCCCGTCGATCCAGAGAATCAGCCAGTCAGCTGTATAAATGATCTCACCCATGCGCACTGAATGCAGTGTCTGAACCTCGTGAAAGAAACTTAATGAACAGCCAGAATAATCCAAAATCTTCATCTACGTGCCCCCTTCTAAACTAGCATGCCATCCCAGGGCCACATGGTGCTTCTGAGAGCCGGGCTGGGGAATGGTTTAATGTTACCTCTCTCTCTCTTTCGGCACCAGAAAAATGTTTTTCCCCCCAAAGCAGCAAACTCTTACCATATAAATTGCTTAGCTATCTTGTTTTAGATGGTAATAGGATAATGTTGGCCCTGAGCCCATAAACAATTATGTTCATATTAAATTAGACACACACACACACACACACACTGCTGTACTTGCTTCATTTTACCGTCAGCCCCACTGAGCCTTATATGTTGCCTAACGGCTATTAACTAGGGGCATGGAAGGCGCTTGTTTTAATCCGTAACTCTGGCCACACAATTAGCCCTAAAACCAGACTGTCTTCTATTTCCAATCTTCTGACAATCAAAACCCTTCCAGCGCCTCAAATATTGGGCTGAGCAGATGTGCCTTTTGCTGTATCCTACAGGTCACTGAACAGGGGCCTTTAGAAACCACACGAGGGCTTGAATTCCAAAGCAGTGGACCTCATAGACTTTAAGGTCAGAAGGGACCAGTACGATCATCTAGTCTGACCTCCTGCAAAATGCAGGCCTCAAGAGATCACCCACCCACTCCAGCAATAGGCCACCAACCTATGACTGAGTTATTTACCTCCTTAAATCAGGATTTAAGGACTTTAAGATACAGAGGATTCACCGGTAGGTGAGCCATGCCCTGTGCTACAGAGGAAGGCGAAAAAACCCCCAGAGCCCAGGCCAATCAGCCCTGGAGGAAAATTTCTTCCCGACCCCAAATATGGTGATCAGTTAAACCCTGAGCACGTGGGCAAGTCTCAACAGCCAGTTACCCAAGAAACAATTCTCTGTAATAACTCAGAACCCACCCCATATACCCTCCCCTCTTAAGCCATTTGTATATCCACCACACGTAGCCAAATATCAGTCAATTTCCAAAATAGGCTATCTGATCATGCCATCCCCTCCATAAATTTCCTGGGAAATGTCCTGCCACTTGCCTCTCAAGACCTCATATCTACAGCGAAACATAGGCGCTCCCAGCTGATGGTGTTAGTACAGGGAATGTCAGAGACCGTCAGTTGTTAGATTGACCCAGGTAACGCTAGCTGAGATTCGCCACTGTGACAATGCCAGCTCCTCTTTACCTCCTTCTGAGCATCACCGTGCTGATCTCTGGCACTTATCAGCAGAACTTGGTGGTTTTTACAAATGCAAAACACCACAAAATAAAATTAAAAAAATAACCCGGGGCTGGGTCCGATTCCCTGCTCCAGGTGTTGCGGTGAGCGCGCAGGGTGATGACCCAACTTTTGGTCGGCTCGGCCACCCCTTTGTTGTGACCAGGGGCAGGCAGGTCCACATCTGCATGGGTGGATTTGACGGATTTGTGATGGAGGCAACCAGACTGTGACTATGTATGCCACGCTGCAATGCCTGGAGTAGGGAATTAGACCCAGTCGGGTGCAATGGGAGCTACTGCGTCAGGCTCATACTGCAACCCACCAGAGATCTTCCCAACCCTCCCCTTAGGCAAGACCCAACCTCCCCAGGGATAAGCCCCAACCCCGCCCCTCCCAGGGCCTCCCAACGGCAAGACTCAACCCTCCAGGGCCTCCCAATTGCCCCAACAGATAAAACCCAGCCCCTCCAGGTCCTGTCAAGGCCCCAAGGGGCAAGACCCAACCCCTCCAAGGCCTCCCAACTGAAAGCCCAACTCCTCCAGGGCCTCCCAACCACTGCCAGGGCCAAGACCCAGTCCCCCCAACAGCCACACAGGCCAAGACAAGATCCAACTCTCCCAGGGCCTCCCACCCTCCCTTCCAGGGCTGGACCCTACGCTCACCACTCCAGGGCCTGCGGGATCTGACGAAGTGGATTATAGCCCATGAAAGCTTATGCCAAAGTAAATCTGTTAGTCTCTAAGGTGCCACAGGACTCTCGTTGTTTTTGCTGTACACAGACTAACACGGCTACCCCTCTGGAAGGATCTGACCTGTTTCCCAGAGACTGTCACCCCCCCACTCCCACACACCCCAGGACCTGTCCAGCTCCCCAAATGCCTCCTAGCCTTTCACATATTTATCCTCACAACTCCCTGCCCCCCACGTGTACTATTCTCCCCAATGTACAGATGGGGAAAGTGAGGCACAGAGGTTATGTCTACACTTGTCAAAATAAGTCGACTTTTGCTAAAATCGACCTTGTTTAGTTGACTTAGCATGTCTACACTGTAAATTTAGGTCAACTTAAAGTCAACCTTGGTAATTTAACTTAGAGCGTCTACACTTCATGCCTAAATTGACTGGAAGGGGCTAGGTGGACCTGGGAGGGGTGCATGGTGGGAAGTGTGGCATGCTTGGCTACCTGGGGGCTGAGTAGTTCAGGGACAGGGGCAGGGTACAGGAGCAGGGTGGGCAGGGCTGTGTTCTGCCCTGGGGTGGGCACACCAGGCTCTGGCTGTGCCAGCCACCCTGGCAGGGAGGTCAGTGGGGGAGCTCTGGAGTCCATTTAAGTTGACTTAGGGCTAATCCACATCTACACTGGTTTAAGTCAACTTAATGAAGTCGATTTAAGCAGTAAGATGACTTAAAACCAGGTCTTATTAAGTCAACTTAATTTTTCCTTAAGTCGACTTAAGGAGCATCTTATGTTGACTTAAGGAAAGACAAGTGTAGACACAGAGTAAATTAAGTCGACTTAATTTACAAGTGTAGACGCACCCAGAGAGACCAGGCCCAAATCATACAGAAAGTCTATGACAGTGCAGAAACTTAAACTCAGGGAGGCCACTTCCCAAACTAAGGCCCTCCCGCTGTGACCAGCCTTCCTTTCCGCTAGCCAGGGTGCCCCTTTGCATGAGTGATGCTGCCCTGTCAGATGCCCTTGGTGGGAGAAGCAGCATGCTCACGCCCAGTGGTACCACTTTTGGGGAAAGCAGCAGGCATTCATGTGATGCTGGCTGGCTAGATAGTGTTTAGATCAATTTACTTGTGCATTAGAGCAAAGTGCAAATGCTTTGCGTTTTAAAATGTCATAAAACTAATGGGATGTTATGTGCATTTTGTGTACCTCCAGGGAATATTTAATCCAAGAAAAGAAAAAAAATGCCACGAAATACACAGAGCCAGCTCTGAAACTCTCTGCTTTGCGGCGTGAAGCCCACTGATTAACTCTGAAATCTTGTAATAACTACAGTGCCCTCCCTTCCTGCAAGGCAGCGGGAAATGTAAAGACCAGGACTGCACCCAACAGGTGTAAGAAAAGAATCATCAGGCAGGTGTGCTCACTACACACCCCTTGTGAGTTTGATTTGAGCCAGGCACACATCTGAGGAAGTGCTGAGATTTAGAAAGCCATTTTGTTTTATTTTAGTGGTTTGCACCTTCATTTTTCCATCACGTGTCATCGCCTTTTACTTAACTTGCCACTAAATAGTCTTAAAGATAAAAATCAACTCCACTTTCAAAAAATACTTGATCTTGCTTGCAAGAAAAACCCAGCTATGTCCAGTCAGCCACATTTTACATACTGTGCAAATGCCATATTTTTCAGAGTCCTTTACCACCCCACTGAAAGATAGCAGCTATAATTGCCTCTGGGGTGCTGACATGTCTTATCTTCCCAGCCAGCAAGACTGTGATGCTTTTTATCTGCCATTAGCATGTGTTCCTGCAGCAAAAGGAGAGGGCAGTTGCAAGAGTTACCATGCAAGCGATTCATATCAGTCAAAGGGAAATGTAAACTTTTGTAGCAGTGCAAAGGTGAGAAAGGTAATCGTGATGTATCCCTTGTCAGTGGTACACATCATTCACAAAAATTCCCGGCTCTTGAGGGAGAGAAGACTGCGTGGAATCATGAGAAAGATCTGGTTCCACAATGTATGACACCGACAACCTACAACACCTTCAAAAATAGTCCCACTGAAGTTAACAGCGTTTTCTGTGTGAGTTGGACATAACTGGCTTGGGGACTTACATGGGCAGACGTGAACACTTTATGCCATATGATGATGCACAAAGGGGGCAGAATTCAAATATTTGCAGCAGTGTTCTCTTTCAGAAGGACATGGTTGACTTCAAGTTAAACAAACAAAGAAACAAGTTAAAAGTCCTGTCATGCCCCCACCCAATTTTGTGGGTTTTACAGCTACATTTTGTAAAATACATCTATAATGTAGGATTTTTCTCCCAGCTGTCTCTAATGTTAGATGTTCGCCTGGCTGGATCTGTGAGGTCTGCTTTTGCCCGCTTATTTCCAAGGGATTCATTCATAATCCTAATGTTGGTATGTCCTATGCTATCACAGTAGTAAAAAAATGACCCAACCAGAAAGCAGGTACTTGGCTCCAGCTGCGCAGGATGCTTAAGCATACGTTTAACTTTAAGGATGTGAGTAGTTAATGGGACGAGTCATGTCCTTAAAGTTAGGCACGTGCTTAAAAACCTGGCTGGATCAGGAAAGGGGAAGTAGGAGGTCTGGAAGGAAATCTCTCCTGTTTGTGAGTCCTTCTTTAATCTGGTGGTGGACATGAGCATTCACAGGCTGAGCCGGCTCCATTTGTCTTACTTTCTCTTGCTCATTCTACAAGACTGAAACTTTGGGCCCAATCCAGCCTATGTGCTGATGTGATAGCCCCACTTACTACAAAGAGCTGACCAAGTTGAGTAAAATTACGGCAGCGCACGTTACCAGCCCCAGGTTCTCCTTCAGTTCTCAGCAGAAATGGGGATAGTGCCATTTTTGACTGGGGAAGATTTAAGATGGGACTCGGTCCCGCCATGAGCGCCAGGAACTGGACTCAATGATCTCTCATGGGCCCTTCCAGTTTCTATGATTCAATGCACCAGAGTATGTGACCTTTGCAGTCACAGCCCAGTTCCAACATGCGGGTGTTTTCTGCTCATGCGATGTAACCTCACACTTGACTTCATACTGTGTGGTAGTTAGTCACTGCTTATGTGTAGTGAAATTCACAGCTGTACAGAGGCCCAGTGAGACATCTGGGCACCACTTCATTCATACTTAGGCCCTCAAAATAGGGCTTAAATGGGATGCCTGTGTGCATAAACCCTGGCACTGGACTTCTGCACAGATTTACCCTAGAGACCAAGGCACATATTCACTTGAGATGTAAGGACTTAGACCATTTGGTGCAATATCTAGTACGTATACAATGCAAGTATTGTTTTGGGACAGGGGAGAGAAGGGTCATCTGTTTTTCCTTCAGACCCAAATTCAGTGAAGCATTTACACACAGGATCAGCTTTAAGCATGTATTTAAGTCCCTGGAAGTCAATTCACTGAATCTGGTTTGGAAAATAATCTTGAAAGTGATACTTTGAAGCCTTATTTGAGTGTGCTTTGCAGACAGCTGCACAAACCTGGCACAAAATTGCCCACATGCATTTTAGGCATTTTGTTTAAGGCATTTTCACACACAACAAATTTTTCTTTTTTCTGTGAATTTCAATAAAACAACTATTTGTCTCCCAAACCCTTGTAAAACTTCATATTTTCACAGGCGGCTGAAGCAATGTTACTTGCTCTTGGAAATGGTGCTGTCTGCATGCAGAAATGGCCCCTCCCCCAAGAAAAAGAAATGGGAAATTTAGCTTTATTTTCTCCAAAACGGTGCTTCGCTCAAGCTTTCGCTGAAAAGTTCCAGCTTTTGGTTTGAGTATCTCCCACTCGTCTATCTGGCACTTTTATTGGCAATGGCCAACTCTTTAAAGGTGGATTTGGAAAATTAGGCTGGGGAAATAAATTATAAGACAAACACTGAGGGGTATTAAGCCAGTTGTGTCAAACACGCAGCCTGTGGGCCATTGGCGGCCCGCAATCCACTCTGCTGTGGTGGTTCAGTGGTGTAGTGATGGGAGAGAAGAGCGGAGGGAGGCAAGCCAGGCTGTGTGGGGCCACCGAGGCAGTCCTTCCAGAACCAGATTTCATGGGCTCTGTCCACTGCCCCTCCCCGCTGCAGTGGTGGCCAGCCTGGGGCAGGGCGCTGGAGGGGGCCCAGCCTGTGGCAGAGGGCCCAGCCGGTCCTGAGGCCAGAGGCTGCGCTCCACGGTGATCTTGTCCATCCTGCCCCCAGGCCAGCTGGTCAGCCTGGGGCAGGAGGGGGGAGAACCAGCCAATGTGGATGCTGCACTCTGCGGCTGGCCTCCAGTGCTGTCCTAGATGGTGCTATGGGGCTGAGTGGAGTGGCCCAGCCCGGGGTGGCCTGGGGTGAGCAGTACCAGCACGGCCCAGCCCAGTCTATCTCGGTCCAGCCGGGGCAGAGCAGAGAGGCGTTGGCCTGGCCTGGGGTCTGGAGTGAGCAGTGGTTTAAGACCAGGCAGCCCTGGGGTTTGGGAGAGTGGGTACAAGAGCAGAAGGTGGGGAGCATGGGCTATTTTTATAAACCTGTAAGGTTTATTTTTTTTTATATCAGTCTGAGTTGCTGACAGAAGTAGCGCCCAAGTCGAAATGACTCTGACACCCCTGTATTAAGCAATTGCAACTCCCTTCGATTTCAGACGTGTGGTGCCTCTGAGAATATTGTCTGAGAGAGCTTGGATCTGGATAAAGTATTTGGATAGTGGGATAATACGTGCAGTATAAATGGATGGTGGAGTAGAACTCGGCTCTGTTGAACTGATTCTGCAAGGCAGTGAGTGAGTGCTTCATTGGAAGGTCAATGGGACGTGAGGTGACGCCACACCTTAGAGCATCGTGCCCTCTACCGGAGAACATCTTAGTAGATATAAGGAATGGATATTATGCAGGCTCTGAGCAAACTTTGGCAAATGGTCCAGATAGTGTCGGGCTCCCATAGTTTATCAGCATTTGCAAAAGGATTATGTTCAATACATAAAGGCATCTTGAAGTCAATCATGAAAGATACCCGGCTGAGATACAGGTTACCCAAGCAGAAAACACCAGTGCATGCTAAAGAGTGGGAACAAGAGGGGAAAGCACATATGATAGCAGCTCTCCGGGCCCACTTTCCTGTTAAACTCTCTCAGTCTTCCGAACACATTGACTGGCCCCTCTAGAAATGCGATGAGCAATCTCGATTTCACACATTTCCCTTACAGGATTCAAACAGAACATTACTTGTTTAACTCAGATAGAATGGTTTGACTCATCGATAATACTGAAATACATAATGAAAATATTTTTTTAAAAAAAGCAACAGTCTTTGATTAGCAGCTCTAAAAGTCCAAGTCATCTTGGTCAATCTGATCGGCATTTTCTGCCTTCTTTCTAGTCCCCTGGTCATCATTTGTATTATCGTTGTTTTGGACGTCAGCGCCATCAGCGGCGTTCTTCTTCTCTCCAGCCATGGGACTGGTGCATGAGGATGCTCTGTCCTCCGCCTCGTCTTCCTCTTCACTGTCAGGATACATCTTTGCACGCTTACTGCTTGCATCACTTTCAGCCTCCCTGTCAGGGGCATCACTCATGTTCCCTTCACCTTGGTCCCCTCCTTCACTTCCATCCTCTGATCCTTTCTGGGATTGCTGTGAGCAGTTTCCCATAGAGGAGTTACAAGAGAAGGCAGCAGCTTCGGTCAGAGCCTCCGGCCCTTTGCTGTAGTCTTGGTCTCCCGTCACATCAGAGGCCATCTCCAGAACCTGGCTGCTACCTGCATCTTTATCTTCTTCATGATCTTGCTCAGGTTCATCTGCAGCTGCTTCTGCTACATCCTCATCATTCTCCTGAGCACACTCAGAGTTTTCTTCACGTCCATTTTCCTCCTCTGCGACAGGTGCTTCTGAACATGCCTCATGTTCCACCTCTGGGCTTGCTTCTTCCACAGCCTCATCCCCAATGTTGGCCTGCGACTCTTCTTCAGCTTCTTCATTTTTGCCTGTGATTGCTTCTTCAGAGCCCTCAATGGCATCAGAGACGTCAGCACTCTCTTCACATTCAGGTGCATTATTGACACTGTCAACCTCATCCTCATTCTCCTCCACTCCACCCTCTGTCTCCTCTTCATCTTTGGGCCCTTCTTCCCTTTCTTGATCTTCATTTTGTGTTTCATTGCCTCCTTCTTTCTCTTCATCTCCCACTTCACCAGTTCCCTCTTCCTTGTTCACTTCCTCTTCCTCATTCCCCTCATCCTCTCTCACATCCTCCTCCTCCTCCTTTGTTTGTTCTTCTTTTGCTTCCTCCTCCACTGCTTGTTCTTCCTCCTCTTCCTCCTCTGCTTGTTCCTCCTCTTCTTCTTTTGCTTCCTCCTCCTCCTCCCAGTTTTCATTGTCTGAAATGTTACCTCCCTCATCAGGGGCTGCTGTTTCATCTTCATTTACTGCCTCTTCTCCTTTCTCATCAGCTTCATGTTGTTCTGGCTCTTTCTCTTCAACAGCTTCTGGTTCATGCTCAGGGTCATCAGGTTCATATTCACCATCCTCGCCACTTGGGCTGGCTTTCTCTTCTGCCTCTTCCATGTGTTCACTGGGAATTGCATCTCTGTCCTCAACTGCTTCTGAGGCATAATCTACCATCTTATTTTCAGTTTCGTTTTCCTCCTTCATCCTCAGGATTTGCTTTAAGTCAAATGCCTTCACAATTGGAGCATTGGCTGCCACCTCCAGGTTCCTTATAGGCTTAGAAGCTATTTTCTTCCTTATGCAGGTATCGCAGGGACAATATTCTTCTTCGCTTGGTTGCTCACTGCCATCATCACCAGGAGCTGTGCTGGGAGCGAAATCTTCTTCGTCCACCTCAAATGATAAATCTGTTGTGTCTGGTTGCTTACTCTGGGTCATATTCCTGTCATTAAGGAGAGACCTAATGCGCATCGTCTGCAACCGTTGTCTTCTCTGCTCTGTCTGGATTGTTGACTCACGCCTGAGTGTTTCATCCGGAGGTCTGGGAGTCCTCTGCCCTGCTCTGCTTTTGATCTTCCTTAGCTCCTTCTCTATGCTCTTTTGTATTCTTTTACTCACTTCCTCCTTCAGCTCTGATATCATTTTATCCAGCAGTTCGTTGTTATCTAAGCTCCACCTGGTCTTGAACTCATTCATGGCACTGACATAGTGAGTCATGAACGCCTTCTCGATTTTCTTTAGCAATCTCAGCACCCATACTGGGTCAGGGTCTACTGATTTTTGCTCAGCAATGGGGTATGTTTTTACACTGGTTTTGGGGATGGCCTTGACATTGGACTCGTGATCATTGGGAGAACCATCCCCTACCTGCTCTTCCAAATTAGATTCAGCTTCTTTTTCACCATTAGCATCATAAACATTTGCATCTGTTTCAGCAGTGTTGTGTGGTTGTTCAGCTGCCTCATCAGTATTCACTTCTGGTATGATTTCGTCTCCTGCTTCAGCTTCTGCTTGTCCCTCATCTTCATCTTCGTTTTCACCCCCTTTGTCATTTTCACAGTCACTACTCTGACCATCTTTATGGAGGTCTTCTTCAGCTTCCCTCTCTGGAGAGTCCATTTCAGTAGACTCTGCTTTTTCTTCCCTTTTAAACTCTAAGCAGGATGTTGAAGGCCGAGAACACTGCTCTCCTTCGTTATCCTGTACCTCTGTCTCATTCAGGTCAGGTTCATTCTCTAAACTTGCCTCCTGTTCAGCTGATTTGGACTTAACTGTTTTCTGGGGCAATAAGGTGCAGTCTCTGGCACCAGCCACACTTCCCTCTCCTGAATCGCCAGAACCACTACTGACATCAACGCCGGAAGACGACATTGGAGTGAAGTCATTGTATGTGGAGTTATGGCCTTTAAAGCTTGAGCTCATCTTTGTCTGGTCACTTCCTAGTTGGCCTGAACTCGAATCACCTTTTTCCACTGTGCATCCAAACCACAAGGCCTGAAAAATGTTCAACAGTTCTGTATATCTAGGCTTATTCAAGCATTTTGACTTTTCCAAAGGACGTAATGGCTCTTCATCAAGGAGCTGGAGACTGGCAAGACAAGTGATCAGGATATTGGCAGAGTTACTGAGCTTTCTCCCCATGGTGGGAGACACTTCAGGCAAACTGTTTGACCGATCAAATTTCGTTTCTTGTTTTGAATTGAGCAATGCCTTCATTATCTGCACTGAAGTCTGGATAGTGCTTGGCAAGTCCTTTTTGTTATTATTTTGGCTTGAGGTCTCGACAGAGTGGCTGCACTCTGCTTGATTGGCTTCACCTCCTTCTGATGTCATTTCAGAAGTCTTCTTCTCTTTGGGGCATTCGTCTTCTCCGTCATTATCAGCATTGGCTTCAGCTGCCTCTTTTTCCATTTCCTCCTCTGCACTGTTTTCCCCTTCCCCGGCATCCTCTTTCTTAGCTGTTTCCTCTTCTGATATTTCTTGATTATTTGCATAGTTTGATACTTCAGTGGTGGTCTCTGCACATTCCTCTTCCCCATCATCCTCCATTTCATATTTCATGAGCAATGTCTCAGGAGGAATTTTGCTCAACCACTCCTGGACAACTTCTTCTGGAGATGTATTTGGCAGGGCAGAAGGTGCTAAATCACTACTGTCCTTTGATGCACTGGCCTCTTGTAATTTCCCTTTTATTTTCTCTTTGCAAGAACCACTATCCTCTTTTTGCTTGTCATCTGAGTTATTTTCTGCTGCTTTCATTATATTTGTTTTAGCTGATTTAGACCCCAAGGAAGTTGGACTGGAAGAGTTGACAATTTCTTTCTGCTCTTTGTCCTCAGTCCGCACTGACTCAGTGCATGTACTGCTGCTGGAGGAATTCTTAAATGCTGCTGTTCGTGTTTTTTTTCCACTTGGTTTCCCTTTTGGTGGGGCTGGACAGTGCAAACTGTACATTGAGGCAACCTCTGGCGCTGATGCCCTGCTAGAATTTTCGACCTCAGCATGAAGATTCTTCATTTCTTTCCTCCTTGGTTTGGATGATTGTGTCACACTGGAATGTGAACAGCCATCATTGTTTGTCCTGGACACATCTACCTCTGCACATATGCCCTGCATATCTGAGTAAGAAGAGACTCTTGAATCTGAACTTGGAGGATTTCCATTCCCAGCCTCAGTAGTATGATCATGTCTTGAGCATAAAGATTCTGACATACTTCCACATCTTGAGCTTGGGAAGTTGGAACTAACTTTGGCATTTTCCTCTCTATCATTTCCATTAGAATTTGAAAAACTTGAGGAAGGGGATGACATCTTATTGCTCTTTTCTGGCTGGCTGTCTGGTTTGGTGCCTTCTGAGGACTTACTGTAACACTTAGAGGTGCTGCCTGTGCTACGGTCCTCATTATTAATGGGAGGGGCAGCTGTTTCACTCAGAGATGATGTACTTGAAGGAAGAGAATCTGAAGGAGACATGTGGTCTCCTATACATTTTTTCTTGATTTCACATGAGCTTTTGGAATAGTTAGATGCCTTGCTGTTTGATCTTGAATCTTCTGCATGGAGAGAATTTTTCTTCTTTTTCTTTGAAGTTGATCCAAGTGATGACATGGACATTTCAGAACGTGCATCCAGATGAATCTGACTCTGCTTGCTTCTCTTAGATGTTCTGGAGGAACAGGAGACATTGCACACAAATATTTCATCACTGTCACTCCTCCTGCTGTTCCCATCATAAGCTTTGGAGTGGGAAGATCCTTGGGTAGAACATCTTTCACACTCACTGAACTCATCTTTGATAGATTCACTGGGCACTGTTTTTGCTGATATTGAACTGACTTCATTATCTTTGTGGTCTTCTTGTTCTGCTCCCTTCTCTTCAGCATCTTTCATCAGGCAGGAATCACTGGAAAAGGAAGAGATCACTGGGTCATTGTCAGAATGTTCATCCTGGTTACTTTTTGCTCTCGCTGTACTATTTTTACTAGATCTGCTGTGGACACTTTTGACAGAACTCGTGCAGGCAGCAATATCTTCTTCTGCTGCCTTTTCTAAACTGCAGGATGACATTGTTCTTGCCATACTGCTCACTTCCTCACACATACTCTTCTTACTCTGTCTGGAGTGCAGCGATGACCTTGAAATGCTACTTCCAACCCCGCTGCCTTCCATTTCATCCATTTCCTCCTTGGAACACTTTACGGAAGAAACTTCCATGCAATTTTCATCTTCATTCTCAGAATTGGTCTTACTGGCTTCAGCTTTGTCAACAGCTTCTTCAGTATCCCGGTGGTTTTCACAGCTTGAATATGAGACGGGCCCTAGGGATGATGCTGTTTGGCTATTGCCAGCGTTCATTCGGTTGTATTCCTGCTGCTTTTCTCCACCGGAGGCAACTGTAGAAAAATCTCTTTGATAGTTACACTTTTTAACATTACAGTACTCCACTCTGTTTTCTGTAGTCTCTGAATAGCATGAAGACTCCTGCACTATGTGCTCAGAATATTCTTCACTGGATGTGGTGCGGATGCTATCCACAGAGGTCATCTTTCTGCGGACGACCCTTCTATGGGAAGACGTGCTGGAGCATGAAGATCGGGTGTGCCAGGTATTTCTTGCACCAGGCTCCTCTTTCTGGGAAGCATGCAGGGGGTTCTTCCAAATGTCATAGTCTTGGTGCTGCTTGCCACAGCTGTGGCAATGAGTTTCCTCTGATTCTGACTCATCGAGTTTTGAGATATAGGAATCAGCATCGCAGGGATATAATGAATCATCTGCCTCTGAGCTGACTTCTGGGTTCATTTTCTGTATGGAGTCCACTTCGTTGTCTTCCTCTGCCCCTGACTCTTCACAGGGTGTCTTACTCATCAAATTGGACTTCTTGATCTGTGTGGACCACTGAAGAGTCTCATCATTTAGCAAACGAAAGCGGACTTTCATTTCGACAGACAGACTGCCATCTTTGTTCACATGCACTCGTTTTTCAATGTCATCATTGACTAAGGAATGGACCAGGTCCCCAGCTTTTCCATGTGGACAGTGGTTTGGGAAAGGAGCCCCATTATCTGGTGATGTGTTGAGACCATTTGCATAGGACTTTTCTGATGATAAGGAAAATCTCATTGACCTGTTGCTTGAAGCTGATCTTGGGTGGATGACACTTTTTTTGGCTTTCAGTCCAAAATTCACTGGAGTGGAGAAAAAGAAGACAAAACAAAAGGGAAATAATGAGACTTCATGTACCAGTCACATAAAACACATAGGGTCAAATTCTCAGGTGTGGTAAATTGACATAGCTTCGTTGAAGACAATGGTGCGATGCTAATTTATATCTTTTGTGGATCTGGACATAGTAAGAGAAATAAAAAATGAGAGTCCTGTGGCACCTTAAAGGCTAAGAAATTTCTTTGGGCATAAGCTTTCCTGGGCTCCAATCCACTTCATCAGATGCACCTGACGCACCTGTTGCATCTGATGAAGTGGATTGGAGCCCAGAAAGCTGATGTCCAAAGAAATTTCTTAGTCTTTAAGGTGCCACAGGACTCTCATTTTTTGCTGTATACAGACTAACATAGCTACCCCTCTGCAGTAAGAAAAATGTCATCCACTGTATATATAGAATAAATAGCTCATACTCAAAGCTTCTATTCTTTGACTTTCCTTTTTAAGTTTAGTTTGAATTACAAATATTTTGATAATGCCTTTTATTCTATCCCAGGTCACAGAAAAGAATGCGCCCAACAATTTTGTTTAATTGCATATAAGCATTTCCTTAAATATGCTTTTTTTTTTTTTATTCAGCCCAAGAGGACTTGCCTGGAGGAACTGCCTGAGCCTTTAGACAAATGTGTGGTTATCATACAACGATCTGTATTGTGTGCTTATCTACCCGAGTGCTGAATATGTATGTAGGGCAGAGTACACACTGAAGGGTGCTCACCCAATGAAGTGGATGCATTATTTGGAATAATAGTATTGTTTATGAGGACTTTTGGGGTCAAATGAAGATATTTACATTGATGTAAATTGCATATTGGCAGGGAGATACAATTGGGTGAAGAAGGTCTGATTGAGTGCACAATATGTACCCAGAAAAGACAGATGAATCAGGAAACACAACTTAAGAAGGAGGGTATATGTCACTCAATCAATTCCCTGATGTTTCAGGACCATCAGCATTGGTGAACAGCAGTGCTATCCATTCTTTGTCTGTGACATGCCATGGTTTAGTCTCTTGAGAACTGTAATAGTTCGGCCTAATTCTGGTGGATGGGCTCAGTATGGGGCATGGCTGGATGGTGGTTAGCAGCCTGTAATATAAAGAAGGTAGAAGACGATCAGTGGTCTCTTGAATTCTATGACTCTGTGGTACAAAGTAGTTCCCACCCAACCACACATACACCTTTCAATTAACATCTTATTTCAGTCCCTTGCTTTGGCCTCATTTCCAAAGTTCTCCACTGATACGGTACGTCTTCTCTGATGGTGGCTAATTCAATTTTTCTGGATTGATTGAGCAGTCGGTAAAGACACGCTCAATCGATCTGGAAGTTGAGCTAATAAAATCACCCCCTCAGGTGGTGTAGTGCTGCAGCGACAGGAACACATTTCCCATCAGTGCGGTGCAGAAAGTGCATAGACGCAAAGTGACATGGTCAACAAAGTCAGACTGCTTCCAAATTCTGCCAGCGGTGTAGACTGATCTAAGACTCTGTCTACATTGCCCTGCAGTTAGGACTAGGAGGGTGTAAACAGCAGTGCTCACCAAAGTCCAGCACTGTAACTCCCTGTGCAGATTCCAAAGGGTTAGCTGTGTCAATCTAATTCAGCAAAATGAACAAGGAGTCTTTGGGTATATCTACACTAGCAACTTAGGTCGACTTAAGGACGCTTAAGTCGACCTACAGAACGCCGCATCCACATCTAGCTTTCATTAAGTTGACTTATGCTCTTCCTTAAGTTGACTTAAAAACTCGCCCTCTTTAGGTTGACTTAAGGCTTAAGTCGATTTGTTAAGTCAACATAAAACTGGTATGGATGCCCTAAGTCGACCTAATGCCCTAAGTCGACCTAATGCCCTAAGTCGACCTAAGGGGGATGGGCTGGGGAGAAGGGAGCCCTTCTCTCTGGGAGCTGTGGCTCCCTTCTTCCAGGGAGCCGTGGCTTCCTTCCCCTGAGCCACAGCTCCCCCGAGCCACAGCTTTCCGTCGACCTACCACCTGCGTGTGTGGACGTAGGCAGTTGACTTATGTTTTTAGTGTAGATACCGTAAATCGACTTAATAAGTGTAGACATACCCTTTGTTAGTCTTTAAAAGTACCACAAGACTCCTTGTTTGTTTCCCCATGCAGATGTGAATGATAAGGTTCCTAGTTCACATTAATGTAGTCCTGTTTGAAGAGAACTACTTTAACATGGACTGGGAACCTTTTACTTCATGCCTGCAACATCCACATGGGGAAGTTACAGCATTCACATCCCTGCAGTCTGATGCAAGCTGTGTAGACAAGCTCTAAACCTCAAAGAGATGGTGCAAAGTTTGTTAAGAATCACTGCCCCTGTTTCACATATAGGGAAATGGGAGTCAAAGAGGTTGAACCCAACATTGGACAATGTGGGTGCCTCAAAATAGGCATCTGTTAAAGTGGCCTGATTTTCAGCCACAGTTCCCAGTGAAATCAAATGGGAAAATATTGACTTTCATGACAAAAGGAGCTGGGGGCAGAAGATACATGGGGGAAAACAAGGGTGCAGAAGTGACAGCGACAGAGGCAGGAAAGGAAAGGAAGAAGTTCAAAAAGGGAAGGGGGAATGCAGAGATGGGGCAGGGAAAAGGAAGCCAGCCAGAGGGAGGGAGGATATGGAAAGGAAGGGACACAAGAGAAAATTCAAAGGAGAAAGCCAAGGGGAGATGGAAATATTTAAGAGAGAAGGGTTAAATTATGCAAATGAAGTATGCAAATATGCATATTGGGTCATGACAACATATGTGTATAATCTCCAAAATTCTGACCATCCTGGGGAACAGGTACGTAATGGGTTACAGCCCTGCAGCAAGCTGTCTGGGACAACGCAGCTCACCATCTTTTTTACTTCCGTTGTTTTCATTGATGTTCTTGCCACTGGTTTGGGAAGCCAGGCCGGGGAGCTTCTCAGAAGAGTCTTTCCTCGAATTCTCCATCCCCAGGGGTTTAAATGGTTCCCGGCCCACACATACCAGCATGCTGGGACAGTGGAGCAGAGCTTGCATGCTGTCGATCTGGAGGGAAGAAAACAGCTGGTGAGTCACAACACGCTTTAGGGGGGCGGGGGCAGAACAGGGGCAAAGAAGTTGGTAGTCACTCGTTCTGCGTTTCCACCAAGGAGAAGACAGGAAGCAGCTGGCTCAGTCTGCAGCAAAGGAGTTTCAATAGTAGGAAAAACTGTCTGATGGTAAGGTTAGTTACACACCGGAACAGGTTGCCAAGGGACGCTGGGGAACCCCCTTGACTGGAAGTTGTTAAGAATCAGCTGGATGAACACCTGTCAGGGATTGTCTAGGTTAACTTGATTCTGCCTCAGTCTAGAGGGATGGACTCACTAGATGACCTCTTAAGATCCCTTCCAGTCTGACATTTTTATGACTCTATCCAATTTGCTTCTGCTTCCAGGTGCAGTACGGTGTGGGATGTGATGGAACCCACTTATGCTAAACACCCTTGTGGTGAAAGGACTTAAAGTAGAGATGAGTGACAGCCTCAGATCTTTCTTTCTCCTGCAATGGGCGGTGTGATTACAGCTCCCTAGCAGACCTGAAACCTTCTCTCAGCCCCATCCCTTGCTTTTCTGAAGACTAAACATGCATGGGGTTTATTTGGGTTTTTTTTTTAATCCTTTCCTCATAGGCCAAGTTTTCTAAACCTTTCTCATTTTTGTTGCTCTCCTCTGGACTCTCTGGTTTGTCCACATCTTTCCTAAAGTGAGGCACCAGAACTGGCCACAGTACTCTATCTATGACTTTACCAGTGCCAAGTACAACAGGATAATTGTCTTCCAGGTCTTATATGCAACAGTCTTGTTAATACAACCCAGAATGATTTTGGCCTTTTTACCAGCTGCATCTCTTTGTGAGTTCATATTCAGTTTGTGATCCACTCTAACTCCCAGATTCTTTTCAGTAGTACTACCACCAAACCACTTATTCCCTATTTAGTAGCTGTACATTTGATTTTTCCTTCTTTAGTAAAGTACTTTGTGCTGGTCATTCATGAACTTCGTCTTGTTGATTTCAGAGCATGTCTCCAATTTGTCACGGTCATTGTGCATTCTGATTCTGTCCTCCAGAGTGCTTGCAACCACTCCCACTTGGTGTCATCTTCACATTTGATAAACATGCTGTCCACGCCATAAACATACTCTCAACTTCACTTTAATGTATAAGCATACTCTCCACTCTGAGTCATTAATGAAAATATTGAATAGTATCTGACCCTGGATAAAACCCTATGGGACAGCCCCTTCGCCCTGCCCCCCTAGATACTCCCTCCCAGTTTGACAGAACCCTTGATAACTTCTCTTTGAATATGGTCTTTCAATCACTTGAGAACCCTCTCACCCACATGGGACTATGTCAAAAGACTTACTAAAATCAAGACATATCACATCTACTACTTTCCCCCATCCACTAGGTCAGTAACACTGTCAAGGTAGGAAGGTGTGGCTGGATTTGTTCTTGATAAATCCATGCTGGCTATTATTTAAGACTCTATTATTACAGGCCAAATAATTTCATCCAGTGATTCCCTCATAGTGGTATATTGAAAGCTGTGTTAAAATGATAAGCTACCACTTTAAATTTCCCTGTTGGTCCTGCTTCCTTTAGGGAAGTTGTGTGATTTGGTCTTTCAGCAATCAGCCTGCCTTAGTAAGACTTGCAGAATCAAGCCCTTAGTGGAGAATAAGTAATACAAGCTGACGATCTACTGTTTATTATTATTTAATTATCATTTGTAATTCTGTAGCACCTTGAGGTCCCTGCTTCACTGTGCCATGTGCTCTAAAAACATGTAACGAAGAGACAGAATCTGGCCTGTAATGTTTACAATCTAAGTAGCACTTTGAGTAAACAGTAAACAAGAAATGTACTCCCTCTGAGTCATTTTTTTTTAATTAAGAGAAAATACAAGGAGGAATCAGAAGGAAGGAACAAGAAATACAAGGGAACCCAGGAAGATCATTCTATCTATATATCTCCCTCACTGCTTTGTATTTCTGTCTTTCTACATTATCGATAATGATAAAAGCACTTTTGTACATAATTTCAAAAAGTCCTAACCATTTTTAATCACAATTTTCAAAAAGGAACAATTTTTAGATTTTTACCAACATTTTTATAAAAAATACTTCAGTTTAAAAAGATCTTGTGTTTCACATCTTACCCCTTTTTTCTCTCCTACCCCCGCCAACTCTCCCCTCTTCCCCCATCATGTTTCTTCATTTTGATAGTGGAAAGGGGCGGGGGGAGTGAAGAGAGAGGAGAAAAGAAAAAAAATATGAACCAACCTCAAAAACAGAAAATTTGGAAAATTATTTTTGGGTAATTTTCATTTTCAAAAGAAGGCCATATTGAAGGCTGAAAAAATATTTCTCTCAGCTGTAGCATATATTTATCTAAGCATTTATACCACATGCATCACTGTGGCATACTGAATGCAGAAAATATATGGAGCTATCTTCTCAATTGGTGTGAATATACACAGCTTCAGAAATCAATGGAGCTTAGCCAATTTACACTAGCTGAAGACCTGACTCGTGCTGCATAATCAGAAATCTTTCCTAAGGAATATTCTTATGACCAATATGTTATTTAAAATAAAATATCTATAACGTAGCATTTGAAACATCAGCAGCTTTTTAGCTCTGTGTTTATATATAAGCACCATCTCTTTTAATCAATGACTAGTAAGAGTTAGTAATTCTCCTAGAACAACGTGCCTTTAAACATTGTGAGTATGGGTAAATACAGCCGCTGCTCATGGAAGGTCATTTTGATCATATTTAAGTCCCAAATGCTCCTATTACATCAGTAGAACCCAGATCTGTAGGACTGAAACAACTCATGTGAATCAGCCACAGTAAAACATTTCACCCCGTTTTCTGCAAATCACCCAGCCCATTAATGACGAGGCATACGAGATTGCTACTTGGGATAGACAAAGGACATCGTTCCCCGGGTCTCTTTTACCAATTATCTTCTAAAATGGAAGGCCTGATCCTTCACTGAACTCCTGCCCAACACACTCATATTGCCGAATTGAACAGCGCTGCTTCTTAAGGTATGTCTACACTGGCAACTTAGGTCGACTTAGGGACGCTAAAGTCGACCAACACAAAGCCACATCCACACTAGGCTTTTATTAAGTTGACTTAAGCGCTTCCTTAAGTTGACTTAATAACAGTTTAAGTCGACTTAATAACTTGCCTTCTTTAGATCGATTTCAGCTTTAAGTTGACTTCTTAAGTCAACTTAAAGCAAGTGTGGCTGGGGAATAGCACTCTGTCGACCTTATTAAGTTGACTTAAAGCCAGTGTGGATGGCTATGTCTACTGTTAAGTCGACTTAACAAGGTGGACGTAAGTTAACTTAAAGCGCAGCCGCTCTGTTAAGTCAACTTAACAGAGTCGACTTAACATCACAAGTGTAGACATACCCTTAGTTCTTATGCTTTCCTTTCTGTTTCCTGGAAATGAAAAATGAAAACGAAAGGCCTACCCTGGCAACCCTCACTCAAGTAAGTGTTCACTGACTGCCCTAAACTCACTGGGAGAAACCCTGGCCCCACTGAAGTCAGAGAACCCCCTTGACTTCAACCCCACTGTCTGTAACTCAAACACCCACATTAAAACTCTGGGCCTGTGTCTGTTTATTCACACGAGCTGTCCCGGTGACTTGATTTGAGACATTAGCCACTGAGCAGTCACATGACAGAAGCTCCATATATGGCTCTTGTGAGGCAACATCTTCAACCGTCTGACGAAGTGGGATTTTCTCCCACGACAGCTCCTGCGATAAATACATTTGTTAGTCTTTAAAAGTGCCGCAGGACTCCTTGCTTGATCCACCATGTAGTTTTCGTAGGCAACTGTAGGAGCGAAGCCTTGGAATTAGTTAAGGTGCTTGAAAGGTTGGTTTCTAAGGAAATATTTTCATAAAACAAACAACGAGATGGATGAAAATTGATAACTCTAAATGTTTCTGAAGGATGGAAACACCAAAGGAAGAAAGGAACGGTTCAGGACATTATAAGTAGGATCGATGGAATGAAGTTAAGACGTGGCATGCCATGTCCATGCCAGAGAGAAAGAAAGTTGTCTCACTGACACTACCTTGCCCAGTGTCCCACAGGAAAGCCAAACTTTTTCAGAAGACGCTATCTATGAAAGAAAACGATTGGTATTTATTGGCCAGCAAAGAGTTTCCCACTCTGAGGTTTTCTTCTTTAACCACCTGTGAGATGCTGTCACAACTTCTGTCTCTGAGCATGAAAAGAACGTGCCTCGATGGCCAAAGTTATTGCCTTTCAGTGGCTATCAAATACAAGCTTCCAAAAGGGTGGTTCTCTACTTTTTCCATCCCATGAGCCCATGCAAAAGCAGAAAAAAGTTAGGACCTCCCTCTCCTTGAAGAAAGGGAGTTTGACTGTGACTTCTTAAAGCCTGCTAACCACATATAGCAGTACGTACATTTTAAGAAAGAAAAGCCCTACTAAAAATACCCCATTCCATTTCACACTCAATCCCCCTACCCCCAGAGAAGAGGTGAACAGGCAGAATAAACCACACAGGCCAGATGTTACTCATGTTGCTTTCTGCATGACTAGAAGGCGCTCAGATTCTCAGGGATATAGGCAGTGCAAGAGCCTACCCAGACCAGAATAGGGAACTGCTTCGTCCTACACTGTTATTGCTGTCATTTAATACAAGTATCGCGGTAGTCGACTAGTCTGAGCTCCGTCATGCTCAGCATTGTGCAGACATATAAAAAATATCAGTCCTTTGCCAACTAACAACGTCTAAAAAACAAGGCATGTAAAAAAGAAGTGACGAGGTGTCTGTGTGGAAATACAGAATAATTAAAAACCTGGGATATGTGCAATTCCAAGCCAAGAAGGAGCAGAGATCTTAATTTCCCACTTACCTATGCTGTAGGCTGCTGTTCCCACTGTCAACTCACCCTCCTGTCAAATGTGTATATAAACGACACCTGCGTTGACTAACTCACCCTCCTGAATTTGTTTAGGGTGATGCCCCTTTCAAAGACTCCTGAAGGAACATTATAGCCCTAGTGTTCTGCACCTGTTGGGAAAGAATGCCGAGGACAGAGGAAAAGCTGAACTTCTGAGCATGACAGAAGGACATGAAGGAAAGAGTTGAAGAGAGGAATATAGGAAAAAGAGGTCATTCTTGAGAAACAGGTGAATGGGATGAAGTGAAGGACAGGGTGGGAAGCAAAGGGTTAAAGCATGGTTTTACTCCAAGGAGAGTATTAAAATGGTGCCCCAGCACTCCATGTTTCTTGTCTCTCAGAGGGACCATTTATTTCCCACCGAAAACACTAATTGTTTGATTGGGACCTTAGTGACTCCATGAGCAAGTAAAAAGACCTTTCTCTCTACCAGCCAGCATTACCAGCTCACCTGGGAATCACGAATCCACAAGCAAAATGGTCAGAAGTTTTTTTAAAATGTGGAGATTTCGACAGCAAAAGAAGGGAATTAGTTTTTAGACTATTTTTGTGAAAAATGTTCTTCACTTTCAAACAAACTCTAATTGCCAAGAGTAAAGATTCTACGGTGAGAATTCAGGACCCAGATCTGCTCAGTGTCTCTTACTGGTAAATCAGGAGTATTTCCAATCTGGAGCATTTAAAAGTCATGAGTCGGCTCCCTCTACTTCCCCAAAATCATGATATTAGCTTTAAAAAAGGTCACATGAATTTTTAAAATAAATTTTGAGTTCTTTTGATTTCCCTTCTGGTTTTATTTGCCTTTCTGGTTTAGGTGGCACTTGATTCATGTTCTCAGGCTTTTCTCTGGAACCAGGATGGCTAGAAACTCCATAAGAAAGAAAGAAAGAAAGAAAGAAAGAAAGAAAGAAAGAAAGAAAG
>ML685825.1:111390-129151 GCA_007922175.1 Pelusios castaneus
GCCCTTTGGGGGGGGGAAGCCAGTCTGTGGCTGTGCCAGCCACCCTGGCAGGGAGGGCAGTGGGGAAGCCCTGGAGTCCCCTAAGTTGACTTAAAGTCGACTTAGGAGTACTCCACATCTACACTGGCTTAAGTCTACTTTCTAAAGTCGACTTAAGCAGAAAGTTGACTTAAAAGTAGATTTTGTTAAGTCGACTTAAATTTCCTTAAGTCAACTTAAGCAGCTTGCTTAAGTCGACTTAAGGAAAGTGTAGTGTAGATGCAGAGTAAATTAAGTCGATTTAAGCAAGCTTAAGTCGACTTAATTTACAAGTGTAGATGCACCCAAAGAGAGTCCCTGGCCCAGACCGTTCAGAGAGAAGGATGTTTGAAACTATATACTAGCTGAATAAATAGACAAACGGGGGGAGGACTAGAAGACAAGATCATGGTAAACACAAATGCAGATGCATACTTTAGCAGCTATAGTGGTCTCTGTCAACACAGTTGTCATTGCAAATGGATCAGGCCCTAGAGCCAATTCTATCTGGTTTAGACCCTTATACTGCTGTCAGCCCTAGTCTTCACTGACTGCCTCCAATTCACCGCCATCAGCTTGATCTTCCCAATCATCTCATTTGGTCTGTGAAGACTATTCAGCCAATCAGGAAGTCAATGGCTGAAGGCCACCCCGGTAAGTAGAGTAGCACTGAGTCGAAGGGAGGCCATTTCCCTTCAACCCAGCACAGTGAAGACACCGCGGGAAGTAGGCTGTAGGCAGATGAAGGCAAATACGCATGGCATTTTAAGTACTTTGCATATCTCCCTTGGACTGATGCTAAAATCCAACCACAGTCACCATAATGTCCCTATAAAAGAGATTACAATGTCTACATCCTTAATAGACTTCATGGAATCTCTGGCTCTTTTCCCTCTTTGGGGTGAAAACTCAGGGTAGCATCAATTTAAAGCAACAGAAGAGAAAAGAAGGGTTATTCAAACAAACCAGCCTTGAGCAAGAGTTTTTCTAGAGAAGAAAGAAAAGGAAAAACAAAAAAGTCACTGCTGAACAAAATCCAACTCGCAGAGTTTCAGTCCAAACAGAGAATTCTTCAGGCTCGCTATGATTAAATTCAAACAGGAGGTATTAGTGAAAATGTGTGCAACCTCAGTAATGGCAATTACTTCCAGCAATCACTATGATAAATTAATTAATTAATAGGACCAGATTGCAATTCCAGTTACAACAGTGTAAATCCCAAGTAACTGCAGCGACCCACGCTGGTGTAACTGAGATCAAAACCTGTCCTGATGTTTAGGAATTTAGCTCCATATGAAAACAGATAACATCATCACTCTTACCTCTGCCCCGTCTCTACAACTGGTCAAGGTCTGAGCTTTGCCTCCTGGTCATGACTCTAAAAGACAGACTGCCCCAGACTGATCTGTGAACCTGGGTGAATCTTCCATTGGAGCGGCACTTTTGAGTTCATAATGAAACGTGAAGCTGGGTGAGTTTTGTGTGATTTCTGATTTCACGGCGAACATTTAGCCACAGCTCATACTCTATGGGTATGTCTACACTAGAAAAGCTCAGTCGACTTAACAAGGTCGACTTAAAGTCGACTTTGTTAAGTTGAGTTACAGCGTCTACACTAAAAACTTAAGTCGACTGCCTGCGTCCACACATGCAGGTGCTAGATCAATGGAGAGCCGTGGGTTGGGGGAGAAGGAGAAGGAGGCCGTGCGCAGCTCCCTTGTTCCCAGCCCTAGGTTGACTTAGGGAATTAAATTCAAGAGGTTAGTCTGTATACAGCAAAAAATGAGTGTCCAGTGGCACCTTAAAGACTAACAAATATCTTTGGGCATAAGCTTTCGTGGGCTCCAACCCACTTTGTCAGATGCATGAAATGGAGGCAACAGTAGAGAGGTGTATATGCACAAACCAGTAGTAGGAACAGAACTAGGATCAATGGTCTCAAGTTGCAGTGGGGAAAATCTAGGCTGGATATTAGGAAAAAGTTTTTCACTAGGAGGGTGGTGAAGCCCTGGAATGGGTTACCTGGGGAGATGGTGGAATCTCCATCTTTAGAGCTTTTTAAGGCCTTGCTTCACAAAGCTCTGGCTGGGATGATCTATTGGGGATTGGTCCTATTTTGAGCAGGGAGTTGGACTAGATATCTCCTGCCATCCCTTCCCACCTTCAGTTTCTATGATTCTAAGGCTATGTCTACACTTGCAAGTTAGTTCTAATTAAGGAAGCTTAATTCGAACTAACTTAAGCCTTGGCCACACTAGGCTTTCATTAGTTCAAATTAAGGGCTTCCTTAATTTGAACTAATAAATTCGATTGCTTAGTTCAAACTAACCCTTAATTCAAAATAGTTAGTTTGAATTAAGTCAACGTGGCCATATTAGTTCAAACTGACTGCTTAGTTCGAACTAACCGGCAGATTGACCTTCCTGCAACTGACTAATTCTAACTAAGCAAGTGCCCTGCATGGACATGGCTAGTTTGAACTAGCATTCTAGTGGGGCCATGCTAGTTCGAATTAAGTTAATTCAAACTAACTAAAATTAGTTCGAATTAGTTAGTTCGAATTAACTAATTTGAACTAGCTTTTGTAAGTGTAGACATAGCCTATGAGTCCTGGAAATCACAGGTGATGGGGCCTTTCATCACATCTCCAGCACAGATTAATATCTCTCCATCTCTTAATCTTAATGTTTTTTTCACTCTCATCACCAAAAGCTCAACAGAAGTCCCAAGCTTAAGGCCAGGTTGGGCCAGGGTACTGTGTGGGTGCCACAAGGATGTGCCCCAAATGCTGTAAAAAGGCACAGTGGCTATGTCTACACTTAAAAAGTTATGTCAACTCTGTTAAGTCGACATAAATTTTCAAGTGTGGACATAGCTGAGGCTCCCTGCTGAGAAGGGAGCTGTGGTTCCCAGCAGAAAGGACCCACGGGTCCCTTCTTGCCAGGACCCACGGCTCCTTTCTCGCCGGGACCCACGGCTTCCCGGCAGAAGTGCCAGAGAAGAAAGCTGCCAGTGCACCACGGACAGGGGAATCCCTGGAGGTTCCCCTGTCAGCTGAGCGCCAGTAGCTGTCTTCCCCAGCGCTCAGCTGATAGGGGAACCTCGGGAGATCCCCTGTCAGCTGAGAGCTGGCAGCTCCCTTCCTGCTCGGACCTGCGGCTCCTTTCTGGCCGGGACCCAGGTCCCAGGGAGAGTGCAGCTGTGGATGCCTTCTTGCTGGGACTAAGAGAAATAAGTCGACCTAGGGTGTCCACACTGGGTTTAGGTCGACTTAACAAATTGAATTCCAAAGGGGTAGCCGTGTTAGTCTATTGTAGAAAGACAAAAGAGTCTTGTGGCACTTTTAAAGACTAACAGATTTAATAAATCTGTTAGTCTTTAAAAGTGCCACAAGGCCCTTAACAAATTGACTTAGCTGTTAAGTTGACCTAAATAGTGGTATTTATTAGGTCAACTTAATGAAAGCCTAGTGTGGACAGGGACTAAGTTAAGTCGACTTAAACATCCTTAAGTCGACCTAACTTTCAAGTGTAGTCATAAGTAGTCATAGTCCCACCACCCCATGCCACGGCCCTGCCTTGACTCCGCACTCTCTGGCAGAGCTGTCCACACACACATCAGGAAGCATGCTGTCCTCTCATAGTAGGCGGCGTCACCAATTTGCTCTTACTGCACCCTGGGGAGCTCAGGGAACCACTGGACTGCCCTGAACCACAGTGCCTCCTCCTGTTCCCACTGGAGTGCTGCAGCACCACTTCACCCCTTCTCCAGAACTGAGGCTCACTGGTACAACTGAAGCCTTACTGCCTATAATTTTACACCATGCCAGATGTGGCCCCAACTTAATAATTTTCCTTGGTAGGAAACCCTAAAACCTAGCCAATGCTGAGTTCTTATTGGTGTTCTCTTGTGCACCTGCCTATATGGCTGTGCTAAAATACTTATTCAGAGAGGAACACGTGGGCAATGTCACACACTGCAGAGGTCATTACAGGGAAAAGAATCTGGAATCTACCTAACAGCTGACGTCAGGCCCCTGATTTGAATGGAGGCTTAATTTGGCTCAGGTGTCCCACTGAAGAACCCTTGGTTCTGTAGTCAGAGCCAGCACTACTGGTGTGTCCCTAGACCAAATCGTCTTCCCAATGTGAATCCCAAATAAATGGAGATGAGCAGCATTTTCCCCGTGCCACATGCATTATGGGGTGTAACCACGGGCCAGTCCTCACATCCCTCCAGACCCACCTCAACCTCATCGCTGCAAAAACCTACAGGAAGAAGTTTGAACTCCACAGCCCAATGGTGGAGCAGACTATCTCCTGGGCAGCAGAACTGGTGTTGCGGTTCTCATCCTTCTCTCGGGCCAGAGAGTTTGCCTTATAGGGCATAAAGAGGATCAGGAGCTGATTCTTATTAGAAATAATGAGCAAGCACCATGTATCACAGACACTCACCTTCTTCCCATCAACGGTGTAGAGCTTCCTCACCGTGAACTGCAGGAGCTCAGAAATCTCATCCAGCAGAGTTTTGAAGCTCCGGGCATTCCTGTGGTTCAGGATAATTGTACGCCGGATACCAATGTCCCCATTCTTAACCAGAGTGATTTTCTTGGGTATTTTGGGGCCCTGCTGAGCGAAATGGTCTTCGCGCCTGCCCTCCTGGCCTCCTTTTCTCAGGGCACTCACCGGGCGGCCATTCCACTGAGATCCTACCCTCCGTCCAGTGCTGATGCTAAAGGGCTTGACGTATTTCTTGTCAGAGCAGAGGTAGCACCCTCCGTCCTCCAGCTGGTCCAGCGCACTGATGCAGTGTATCCCCTGCGGTGTGGTGATGGTCCGCACCCCAAATGGCAGAGGGACCCTGTGGGAGAGGTCATCCATGAGGGCATTGAAGCTCTTGAAACTGCGCTGGTTGATAGCCATTTTGACTCCACCAAACTGAGGGTCTCCACTCTTGAAGAAGGTTATTTTCTTGGCTGGCGGAACCTGCGTGATGGAATTGGTCCGAGCCACGGCAGGAAGGGGCTGCTCATAGTTGTAAGGGCTGGAGGGGGACAGGAAATCAGCAGGCACCTCAGTCATTCTGCACGCTTAAAGGGAACTGCAACAGAAGCACAAAGACAGCACAATTTGGACTGCATCATGCAGAACTAGTGGCTGAAAAGTCACTTGGGTTAGCTCGAGTAGCTCTCATTGACTGTTACTGAATTTTGCTGGCAGTATAGACTGGGCCTTAGAGCTAAATTCTGCTCACAGTGGATGCATCTACACTTGTAAATTAAGTCGACTTAAACTTACTTAAGTCGACTTAATTTACTCTGCATCTACACTACAGTTTCCTTAAGTCGACTTAAGCAAGTTGCTTAAGTCGACTTAAGGAAAATAAAGTCAACATAATGAAAATTAAGTCGATTTTATTAAATCTACTTTTAATTCGACTTTAGGTTTAAGTCAAGTTTTTAAAGTCGACTTAAGCCAGTGTAGACCTGGAGTAGTCCTAAGTCAACTTAGGGCTACTCCAGGACTCCCCCACTGCCCTCCCTGTTGGGGGGAGGGGCACAGGGGGAGCCTGGCATGTCCCCCCACAGGGCAGGGCAGAGCTCTGTCCATCCTGCCCCTATGCCCTGCCAGGGTCCCTGTCTCCCTTTGCCCCATTGTACCAAGGGATAATGGGGCAAAGGCTGAGCCCCCTAGCACTGGGCAAGGGGTGCCCCCCCACCACTGTCGAACTGCCCTAGGTCCCCCTAGCCCCTAGAAGTCAACCTAGGCATTCAGTGTGGACACTCTAGGTCGACTTTGTAAGTTCCCCCCTAAGTCGACTTAAAATTTAGGTGTAGACATGCTAAGTCAACTTAGCTAAAGTCGACCTAAATTTACAAGTGTAGACATAGCCAGTTACACTAAAGATAGTGGAGATGGAGTTAATGTTGACAGACCCAAGCATTCAAAAATTGTGAGTCAGGCCCTGTCCCCAAATCAGAAGATTGGCTTACATTTTATTTACCTTTTGGTCTTTGCCCCTTTCATATTCATGCTTTTAACAATGAGAGCTAAACATGTTAGGTTTTTTTAAAATAGGAAAGCTGAGTTTCTCATGTGATCCAATGACTCCCTGTGCTGGAGCTTTAAGAAAAAATGCCAGCTATAATGAGACTTGCAGTAGGATCTTGATAGCTTGCATCATGGTAGAGTGGCAAAACTAGAGTTTGGGTACTCAGCCTTTTTGAAAATCAGGTCACCTATTTATTGGCCTGGATATGGACTAAGAAGCCTAACTTCAGTACCCAAGTTCGAGACTCACGGCCCCCATTTTTACTGCTTGCTGAAACTGTGCTGCAGTCTGTCTGCAGATTATCACCTAAAAAAATTCAGATACCACATGGAGGTTACTATGATGATAGAAAAACAATCCTTCTCGACTTGTGAACGGACAAGATTTACCTAAGTGTCATTTATAGCTGCTCAACTAATGGGTGATGAATGTGATGCGAATGCCTAGACAAACAGACAGACAGGAAACCTCACCATATCATTTGAGAAAGGGCCTAGGCTACTACTGCATCTCAATTAACCAGGAACGGAGACTCCAAAACTAATACTGTGCCAGCCTGATAATCTCCATATTACTGTTCAGACATGGGCAACAATGCAGGAAAGCTACATGCAATGTCTATGAAGGCTTTTAGTACAATTGCATGGGTGACGGCACTGTAAATTGCCAGAGATAAAAATGTGCAAATGATCAGCAAAGATTGTTGGCCTAAAGAAAAAGACCCTGATCACAGACAGGTAAGGCATGGCGCCTGGAACTAGCATCCATTTTATCTTCCACATTACGTTCTTAGGAGCCAGGAGCTCTCTTTGGCAATTTTTACAAATTACTCTTAAAAAAAGAACTGTTTTTACTTGCTATAAATTACCCAGGGAGGTGATAAATGGATCTCTACGTATTTGTCAACTTCAAGTCTTACACATGATTCTACAGTTACCTGTCGTATTTTACTGTTCGTTCTAATTTCAAGAAAATTATTATTCAACTTAAAATTATTTAGTAGGTATCCAGTTCTGCTACCAGCAAAACCAACAGGGATTTTGTCATTGCCTTCAATGGGTGCAGCATTTGGAGCTCAATAAAATTTGCTTCATTTTACATCTTTTGGGATTTCAAGTATTTTTTTTTCTTTTTCCTGCAATTAAACTTCTGCACACTTAATAGTACAGCCAACCTTTCTGTAAATGATGGTTTGACCTAGAATGAGTGAAAAATGAACTTTGGCACCATTTGAAAGATTATTATTTTGATATCTTATTTCATCAGCTCTCTGCTGCTCTTCACATTGACTCAGATTTCAAGAAGTCCCAAGGTTTTCACATATACATTGACTCTCCTTGCTGGAGAAGGACAAATTATTTTTCTTTTCTTTCTTTTCTCTTATCTTTTCATTAAAGCTCTATCCGCCACTTTGTCCCTTCAGAAAGCTCCCCTATTCCTACATATTTCAATGACATTCAGAGGAATGTTCTTACTGTTCTCTTCATAAATCCCTTCTCATGGCTTTCAGATACTGGCTTGTAACTCAGAGCTTCCCACACGATGGTCTGTGGGCCATTGGCAGTCCACAAATCACTTACAAGTGGTTGGTGGAAATTTGTTTAGTTAGTTTTGGCATGGTCACTTTGTTTCTAGCTGCTAAATCACATTAAATAAGAGCTAAAATTACACAAAATACTTTCCAAACATCACTTTTCCATATAAGCAATTGTACAGGAACATTAGGTGATTGCAAATGGAAAGATAAATGGTCCATACAATGGCAAGTTGGAGGACAGTTGGCCCACACATCTGCAGATGGTACATGAGAAAGTCTGTCTATGGAGAAATGGCCCACACTATGAAAAACCCACCAAAGCCAGGGAGTCTCCGTTTGGTTTAAATTTTAACTAGGTCCCAGAGGAAGAACTGTCGAAACATTTGTTTCAAAGGCTACCATTGAATAGGGATTGTATCAAACATTTGGGCTCAACAACATAGTGGCACCCTAGCCCCGTTCTAAAATCTCAGAGAAAAAATAATACATAGAAACCTCAATGTATCTGTACTTACACTGAATTGCTGCATGATTCTTGATCAAGATGCCTTTTCTTTAACTAAGTAGCCAGGAGGTTTCAAAAAAGCCCCGACAGACACACCACTGATCAATGCGCTAGCGAAATAGTGAAAACCAATAGCAGGTCTAGGCTGTCAATCAAACTGTCCTCAAAATGACTGACCACAGCACTGAGGGTTAATCGGGACTATGTGGCTAAAGATAGAATGCAAAGCTACCTAATCTTTTAGAGAAGATTCTCAAATCCAACAGGGCTTTAGACCCAGATTGCCTGATTCGTCTTTCACTCACACACCTGGTAATGCTGGCGTAAATCTGTTGATTTCAATGGAATTCCTCTTGATTTACACCAGCACAAGCAAGAGCTTGCCTATTGCATAAAGACATGTGGTGCCCAACCTAACTTTCCTGACCCATACGCCATTCGGTCCATTTAGTGATTTAGAGTGCAGTTTGTCACTGCTGGAATACCCTGCTATATGTTATGGATAGGTGAACCGGCTCCAAATGCTAGCTTGGCATGAGTGTCTTTTATTCAGTACTATATAGATTTATTTTTCCATCTGCCTTTTTTCTTTGATCCCTCCTCTCACCCCACAAATAATCTCTCAACATTTCCTCCCAATTTGCTCACATTCTGCTCTATATTCCACCTGATTCTGGATGGATTGCTAGTTTCTCGCCCTCCTCTCTGATCTCTCTTTCCCTTGACAGTTTATCCTCAGTCTCATGTGGACCCAATAGCTATAAAATCAAACTTTCAGCTCCACAGTGTTCAAGCAGATTCAAAACTGGGTCGCTGTTAATAAATATAAAAGCTTCTGTAAACAGCTCTCTTTTTGCTTCTTCTCACCCGCTCCTTGGTGCCAGCACTGTTCTTTGACAAATATGTTTTTCAGTGGAATCTCCCTAGGTGCGTCTACACTTGTGAATTAAGTCGACTTAAGCTTGCTTAAATCGACTTAATTTACTCTGCCTCTACACTACACTCCAAATGTGGACGCTCTAGGTCAATTTTGTAGGGTCCCCTTTAAGTCAACTTAAAATTTGAGTGTGGACATGCTAAGTCGACTTAAATTAACAAGTGTAGACATAGCCCCTGGTATTAAACTGCAGTTTGAATGTATGAATTCAAGGGACTTTTGCAAAACTCTGTCTCTAGGGGTGCGTCTACACAGGCAACTTAGATTGACTTAAGGACACTTAAGTCGACCTACACAAAGCCGCATCCACATGGAGCTTTTATTAAGTCGATTTAAGCGTTTCCTTAAGTCGCCCTAATAACACCATCTCTGAAGGTCGACTTAAGCCTTAAGTCGACTTCAAGCCAGTGTGGACGGGGAATAGCGCTAAATTGACCTTATTAAGTCGACTTAAAGCCAGTGTGGACGGCTATGTCTATCATGAAGTCGACTTAAAAAGGTAGACTTAAAGTCAACCTTGTTAAGTCGACTTAACAGAGTCGACTTAACTTTACAAGTGTGGACATAGCCTAGGACAACTAACAATACCCCCCAGAATCTCTACTTCTGCCAGTTGCATCCCTTCATCCCTGCACTCATCCCAGCTTCCCACGTCCCACTCCTCATTCTTCTTTCACCCATCCCCCACTCTGTGCCTTTTTCCATACAACTCCCTTGGGCTGGCATAGCTTCCCAAGGAATGAAAGGTACTTCTCTCTTTCCTTTCTTTTTATACACCCCCCCAGTTCTGTGAATTGCTCCATCTACAACAGAGAGGGGCTGGGGTGATCCTGTCTCTTTGTGGCATCTAGCTGCTATCTCTCACCATGCTCCCAGGCTCTGATCCTACAGCTAGCTGCAGGGAAGCGGAAGCTACCTCCACATGCAGTCAGTTGTAAGATTGGTACTCTAGATTGAGGCAGGGAGTTTTTCTGTAATGTGTGTGTACAGCATCTAGAGAGGTCTCAGTCTCAGACTGGGACCTGTGAATGCTACTACAACACACAAAACAATGGTAATAACCATATATCGCGCCCTGACCATCCATCACTGGGTGTTATACTTGCAAATTTTCCAGGACATTGACCTTTTGAATGTCTTGCACAGCTCACCCAGTCTAGAAAGTCATGTTATATGGCCCCTATCACCATAGCATATGAACACCCCCCAGAATGTAAGAGCCTTTGGTGAGGGACTTTGTCAAAAGTTTTCTGAAAATCTTAGTACACTATATCCACTGGATCACCCTCATCCACATGCTTGTTGACCCCCTCAAGGAATTCTAGTAGATTGGTGAGGCATGATTTCCCTTTACAAAAACCATGTTGACTCTTCCACAACATATTGTATTCATTTATGTGTCTGATAATTCTGTTCTGTACTGTAGTTTGTTGTCTGTAGTGTGTGTGTTTCTGGTGTGCTTGCTACTTGACTGAAGTATATTGTGTGGTCTGTTTGTCTGGGGGTCTGTGTCCTGATTCTAGTGGTCTGCTAGACAAGGCTGATTGCTTCTTAGTGAGGCTTTAATCCTCAAGTCATTTAGCACCATCAACCCTTAACCAGGGGGTGGGGCTACTAAGGGAAAAGCATGGGTTAAAAAAGCCCACTCCTAAGCGAGCAGTGCAGAATATCATTCTGTTCAAATTTTTTGCAGAAGTTTTGAAAACCAAAACAAAATGAGAGGTATAATTTGAAATGACACTAAACTAAAATGTTCATTTTGTTTTATTTCACCTGTTTTCATTGAAAAATTGCCCCAAATTAACTGTTTATGTGAAACATTTCCATTGGCAAAAAAATTTCACTTGAAAACTTTTGACCAGTTCTGCTCTGTAAGTACAACATTTGATTTGCTACAATTTACAAGTGTTGGGTGATCATTTTCCATTAATAATTTGACAAATCTATCATCTTTTTCTGCCTCTGGTATGAAAACCTGGCAGATCACAATGTTTCCCAGTTTATTCATCATTTAAAATTATTTGACAAACTTTGTTTGCACACTGTCTGGACATATGCAACATTTGTTGTGTGAGATGGGTTTGTTGTGATTTGTCAGATAAATCACATGGTCTGGATTAACAGATTTATTCATCGCATGAGCTTTCGTGGGAGAAAATCCCACTTTGTCAGACACTTTGAAGATGGGAAACTTACAGAATGGGAGGAAACTAAATGCAGGGGAGTGTATGACAGGATCAGGTCAGGTTGTAACAGCAAATCAAAACAGATGCTAGGATTCAAACACTGGGGAACAGTGCATAGAGGAAGGTGAGGTCAAATCATCTGTTGTAATGAGAGAAAAATCCATAGTCCCTGTTTAACCCCAAGGCAACTGAGTCAAATTTTCATATAAATTCAAGTTCTGCAGTTTCTCTTTGAAGCTGTGATTTGTTATTCATCTGTTTCAACTCAGCTATTAACAAGTCGTCAATGGAGTGAGCAGAGAGATGTTCCCCATCTGTTCCCCAGTGTTTGAATCCTAACACCTATTTTGATTTGCTGTTATAACCTGACCTGATCCTATGTCATACACTCCCCTGCATTTAATCTCCTCCCGTTCTGTAAATTTCCCATCTTCAAAGCCTCTGACGAAGTGGGATTTTCTCCCACGAAAGCTCATGCGATAAATAAATCTGTTAGTCTTTAAAAGTGCCACAGGACTCTGTTGTTTTTCTACAATAGACTAACACGGCTACCCCTTTGGAATATGGTATGGATTGTGTTCTTTGATTGGGTAAGTATGCAAACATCTCTAGCACCTATACTCAGGCATGTGAAGTTAAAATTCTATGGAGATGTGGAACCAAACAGGGATATTACAATGGACACAGGCAGACCACTTGGTTATCAGCTGAGCACGCACATGACTTGGGGATAAACCTCAAGTCTTTCAGCTTTGAAAACATTCTGACACTACAGCCAAACAAGAGTCTTCCTTAGGTGGGCATTTTTAACAGTGGGCGTCATTAACATTTGGAACAACTTACCAAGGATCGTGGTGGATTCTTCATTATAAGATGAATGGGCTGGGATGTTTTTCTAAAAGCTCTTCACTGAGGACATTCTCTGGCCTGTGTTATGCAAAAAGTCAGACTCGATGTCTACGGTGGTTCCTTCTGGCCCTGGAATCTATGAATTAGATGGCACTTGTAGCAGAGTTTATATAAATTCCTGTGTACCATCCATAGGCACGAAAAGGTCACACACACACACACATACGCTGCAGCAGACTATGGCCTATTAAATTCAAAGGTTGACTCTATCTCCCTTTCTGGTAGTGGGACCTAAGAGGAAAGAATTGTCTCATCATCAGACCTTCCCCACCCCTACAGCACTGGAGCCAGAGTAGAGAGACAACGTAGGCCTCGGTTGTGCCGCACCGTACATCCTGCCCATACAGCTGAAGCCAGTCCTGGGTCTCATGCACAAATAAGCATGGAGTTTGCTCATTCTTAGTGCCCTGTGGGTATTCCTGTCTATCCACCCATCCACGAAAGCTCATGCAATTAATAAATCTGTTAGTCTTTAAAAGTGCCACAGGACTCTGTTGTCTTTCTACAATAGACTAACACGGCTACCCCTTTGGAATTCGTCACCATAGTGTGTGTGTGTTTTCTCACTGTAAAATCACAGCACAAGAGACAATCTCTATTGGGTAAAACACAAGGGATCGAATAGCAGGGGCAGTGCACATTAATACTAAATCGTGTCTTCACTGATGGCAGCAAATTGGCCACTGTCAGTTTGAACATCCTGATCGACTGCTCAGGTCTGTGAAGACCCGCTCAGCTGACCAAGAAATTCCATCTCGAAACACCACTCCGGCAACTGGGTAGCACTGAGTTGAAGGGAGGCCTCTCCTCTTTGACTCAGCACAGTGAACAAGCCAGGAATTATCCATTTGAACTGAGGTACGCAAGATATTTTAAGTAACTCGTGAATCTCAGTTCGACTCCCGTCGAAAAGAACAGGTAATGTAGACCTGCCCCCAAACTATCACTACTGCATGTTGGCGGCCCAGTGCAATTTGAGTGGCCTGGCCACGGTCCTGCAGGCTTAGCATAGCTTTATTTGCTTGCCTGGCTAGTCTGACCCCTATACCCTTGACATCTTCTGGTTGGCAGCAATTAATAGGATCATTGAGTAACTTTGTGGATGTTTCAGCTTCTGTATACCATGGCCCATAACAAGACAAAGCACACAACATATATGCTTACAGCTCCACATAGCTAAGGTGATGGGAACAAGTTATCTTTGAACATCTGGGGTTACAATTTTTTTATCGTCATGGAGTATATTTTTATACTGCCCTGCCTGTTGACAGATGTTGTTTTGATGACCCCAGTGAATATGGTGAGAATGGAATGTAGTCAAAGGTAAGAACCCAATTTAGTAGTTAGCTTATATGATAATGAGTAGACGGGGAATTAGGCGAAAGCTGTTTATGGACGGGTATAAGAAGTCATTATTTAGACAAAGGGGTGCGCTCCATCAAGACTTGATTCTGCAGGTGGTGTTGCCAGTTGGATCAGAGGCCAGTTACTCCCTGGCAGGGCCCCTGAGGAAAGTCGTTCCTCTATAGAGCCTTCTGAATAACGGCTTAGCTCTCCAGGCTTAGTGAGTAAGATATACTGTAGTTAATTTTAGGCTTTGTACGTAAGTAGTATATCTGTAGAAAACCTTGTACATTAAACCTTCTTGATCTGCAAATCAAGTGTACCATGTCTCACCGGTATTCACACTGATCACAAAACGTCCAGTATCAACACTGAGAGGAGCTTATACCATGCCTGGCTGGCTGAAACCAATAGTGTGGCTAAAGATCTAGTATGGTATCAGTTTAATCTATGCCCTTTATTGGGAAACTGACTCCGCCCCTTATGGGGGAGAGAGTCTGTGATCAGACTGGACTTTTTCATTGCTAACCATTTCCACCCTGTTCCTCACTTTATTGATCACTAAATGAATTCCCCCAAAATTACTGATTCATTTTTAAAAGCTCAGGCAGGTCCTAGATGATAAAACTTTATTCTTTCAGAAAAACCATATTGTTTTCTTTATGCTTGCTTTTCAGATATTTAGGGTTCTATCCTTTCATCTAAAAGAAAATGAATCTTTAGCTCATCTTTGTCCACATTTTCCTCCCAGCTACAATTTTTAAATTTGGAGAATCCTCTTGCCCTTATCTCATGAAAAGCTATATAAAGCCAGCCCCTCAGCTTGCATAAAGCAGTAGAGCCTAGCCTTGCAGATTTACATCTGAAGGAGTGGTCCTAGGCAGCAAATCAACTCCCTCCAGCTCTAGATGAATTATCTAATTCGCTGCCATCAGATTAATCTTTCCAATCAACTGATCAGGTTTGTGAAGACTCACTCAGTCAATCAGGAAGTCAATCGCTGAAGACCACCCCTGTAAGTAGTGTAGCACTGAGTTGATGGGAGAGTATTTCCCATCGACTCTGTACACTGGAGACACCGTGGTAAGTAGGCATTAGGCAGTTCAAGGGTGATACGCAAGATATTTTAAGTAATTTGCATATCTCCCTACGGCTACCGCCAAAATTCTGCCATGGTGTTGACCTGCCCTAACTCAGCAATATATATGAGGGTATAATCCCACAGAACAGAAACCCACCCACTGAAAAGAGATAAAATTGGTTATTTTTCAATGCTTACTGTTTTTAAAACACTGGATCTGTGGAACGTTGCACTAGGTTACCTACTGGCATGACCTATTTAGCAACTTGAACCATCAACTCATAAATTGGAACCTCGGTTTAAAAACAACACAGCATACCCCAGACAAGTCATGATTTTTTACCAGCTTGAACCCTGATTCTGCAATTGAATCCATTCAGGTGAAGCCCTATGCCCATGTCAATTCCTAATGGCTATGTCTACACTTGCTAAAATTAGTTCGAATTAGTTAGTTTGAAGTAACTAATTCGAACTAATTTTAGTTAGTTCGAATTAGCTTAATTCAAACTAGCATGGCCACACTGGAATGTTAGTTCGAACTAAGCAAGCACTTGCTTAGTTCGAATTAGCGATCCCCGTTCATTTCAATGGCCGGTTAATTTGAACTAAGAAATTAGTTTGAATTAACATGGCCACATTGGTTAATTCGAACTAGTTAGTTTGAATTAACCCTTTAGTTTGAATACCCTATTCGAACTTATTAATTCGAATTAAGGAAGCCCTTAATTCGAAGTAACTAAAGCCTAGTGTAGCCATGGCTTTAGTTCGTTCGAATTAAGCCTCCTTAATTCGAAAGAACTTGCCAGTGTAGACACAGCCAATGATGTCAAAGATGTTCCAAGGTGCAAACATTCACCTACACCGATCCAGTTACAAGACGGGAGCCACAGAGCAAAAGACTCATTTTGCCTAAATCTGAACCCACTAAGATATCCTGGGTTCTCAGTTTTGATTCAGACTCCCTAGTGTTGTGGGAGATGGGCTCATTTTCCCCTAATGCAGACCACAGGCTCCAATTTAAACAGAAAAACACAGTGATGAGCCTTGAAAATAAATCATGGGCTTAAAATAGAGTGAAGGGTAAAGGGTGTTGTGCACTGCTAACCAGTTACTGAGTACCACCCGAGAGGTGACTGCATTTCAGCAGTGTATGACATGATCCTTACCATACACTTTTTTGTAATGGGCTCAGTTGGTAACTTTTAAATCTGAAATTTGAATTCCCAAGTTCAGGAGTGCGTAGGTTCCGTTTTGGTTCAGACCCATCTCTAGCAGTTTGTAAACAAATCGGGGTGTACATTTTAAGAAGTTCTTTGGAAGCCCTGAATGAAAAGCATTATTGAGCAGCCAATATAGACCCACTCAATCGATCCCGGAAGTGCTCTTCCTTTGAATCAGTAATTCCACCCTTCCAAGTGGCATAACTCTGTGTCAAAGGGAGAGCTCTTCCAGTCAACTCAGCCAAGTAAAGACACCACCATAAGTGAGAGTAACTACATCGATGGGAGTCGACTTAGCCTCACAGCATAGACCAGGCCTCACTCTTCAGCTCCACCCCCTCTCATTCCACACACCCTGTGTGTTCCTCATTCATCCTCACTCCTCCTTCAAGTCTGTCCCCAAAATCTTTCCTCTGGCTTTTCACAGCTGTCCTCTCACCCTGTCCCCTGTTATCAGGATCACTCACTGCGCAATACAACTTATGTTCCTTTTATGTATTTTGATCCTGTCCCTCCTCCCCAGCCCGTGGGCTCCTTTGCCGCTGATCCTCCTTCAACCTGCACTGGTTTTTTATGCCTTTTTCTCTCTGGCTTCCACCAACACTTTCCTCATCCCCTCACCGCCCTACCCCAATTCCCTCTCCGCTGTCCTCCCCTGTCCACCTGACTCCGATTCCCTTGCCACTGACTGCCTTCTTTTTCTCTGCCATACCCCAATTCCCACCCCACTGTCTGCCCTATTCCAATTCCCATTCCACTATCTGCCCCCTCCTCCTTAGCTGATTCCTTGCTGCTAACCACCCCCTCTCTGCCTGACTTCCACATTCCCTCCACACTTTCTCTGTTTCCCCCTACATACTCTCCTTACCTAATCTCTGTCTGTGTTCCCTCCATCCTTCCCTCCCCCAATAGCCTCCCTTCTCCCTTTCCTCTGGGTTGCTCCAGAAGGCAACACACACCCCAGAGTTTGATGTACAGCTTAATTATCCAGATAAGGCCGACTTCCCATCCACTCCTCAAAAAACCCCTGAAACTCCTCAGTTTGTGGCATTTCCTCTCTAGTGCCAGAGAAGGAAAAAAAATCTTCTGAAACGCACTGAACACAGGGATCTTTCCCTGCAGCTATGCAGGAGCTATTTGGCATGGCCATAGCCATGGGAGGTTACTTGTCGCACAGTCAGAAGGGCTTCTTAGCAATGATTAGATAAGGAAAAGGAGATGGGGAAGATTACATGCTTTAGTCTGACCTGCCTGAGCAGTTCACATGTTTAACTAAGATAAAGCCAGGTGCAAACTGGGAAACAGAACATTAATAGGGCTGTGGCTGCACTTGCCCCCTCTTGGAGCATCCCCTGGCACCTCCTTTCTTCAGATCCAACACTTCCTGCCAGCTACCCACCTCTAGCCACAGAAAGCTCATGGCTCAGCCCTCTGGTCAAGTCTTTTGAGTTCAGATCCTTCTGGGGTATCATAAACAAGTCTAAATAAAAGTCCAAATGAAATTCTATAGTTCTTCTCCCCTCTTGGGCTACTTAAGTCTCTTTTCCACTTACAAACCCTATCTCAGGGCTTCCCCGGAAGGAACCTGTGCTGCCCTCATCATCTCTTGAGGTGTGTCTACACTGGAGCCTTAGGTCAATTTAAGGAAGGTTACGTTGACCTATAGACTGCTGTGTCCATATTGGGCTTTTATTAAGTTGACTTAAGCGCTTCCTTAAGTCAATTTAATAACACCACCTCTTATGGTCGACTTAACGCTTAACTTAACTTAATTTAAGGCTTAAATCCACCTTATTAAATTGACTTAATCTGGTGTGGACGGGGAAGCCCTTAAATTGACCCCCTCCCAGGGCTACCCACAATGCACCACTCCTCCGTCGACCTAACACCTGCCAGTGTGGATGCAGGCAGTCAACAGGAGTGTTCAATGTGGACTCTCTAAGTCGACTTAACAAGGTCGACTTTAAAAAGTT
>ML685825.1:129161-140128 GCA_007922175.1 Pelusios castaneus
AAAGAAGGATTAGATAAATTCATGGTATAAAAAAGAGAATTAGATAATTTCACAGAGGATAGATCCATCAATGGCTATTAGCCAAGATGTCCTTTTAAACATATTTGTGAGGATCACCGTACTGTTATCTTTAAACAAAATCCTACCCTGGACTCAGAGCTGCCCCCTGAATTGATCATAGGGGATGAGAACATGATCTCTTGAAACCGTACCTGCTTTTCACAGGCTTTCGTCCTGAGCTCTGGCTCTGGCAATCACAGTCCACATTTTCTTCTGAGACCAAACTAGGGATTTTCCTCAAAGTGGTGTGTGCATCTACCTCTGGACTTTGCTCCCTCCACTGCACTTTTGTCCAGAGGGTGTCAGCCGCCACCAAATCTCTCTCAAGTTTCTCTCGGGTTTGTATTTGATGAGTAACCTATACATGGGTGACTGAAAAAAAGAATCCTTGTATTTTTCATAGATTCCAAGAAAGAAGGAATCTGTGATCATTTAGTTTGACATGCTATAATTCCTAGAGCAGATCTTTTAGTAAGACATCCAACGTGAATTTTAAAATTGTCAGTGTTGGAGAATCAGTGTTGGTTAACAGTTAATTAGGCTCACTGTTAAAATTTTACTTCTCATTTCCAATCTGAATTTAACTAGTTTCAGCTTCCAGACATTGGGTCATGCTCTATCTATCTCTGCTAGATTGAAGAGCCCATTACTTAATATTTGTTCCCCATGTAGCTACTTACAGTCTGTGAGCAAGTCACTCACTTCTCTGTATTAACCTCCTAGCTGGTGAGCTAAATAGATTGAGCTTGTTGAATCTATCACTGTAAATCATCTTTTCTAATCCTTTAATCATTCTCCTGGATCTTCTCTTCTCCAATTTTTCAACATTCTTCTTGAATTGTGGACATTAGAACTGGACACACAATTACAGAAGTGGTTACACTAGTGCCAAATACAGTGGTCAAATAACCTTGGGTGCGTCTACACTTAGAAATTAAGTCAACTTAAGCTTGCTTAAGTCGACTTAATTTACTCTGCATCCACACTACACTTTCCTTAAGTCGACTTAAGCAGCTGCTTAAGTCGACTTAAGGAAAATTAAAGTTGACTTTCTTAAATCTCCTTTTAAGTTGACTTTTCTGGCTAAGTCGACTTTAGAAAGTCGACTTAGCCAGTGTGGACGTGGAGTAGCCCTAAGTTGACTTAAAGGGCTTCAGGGCTCCCCCACTGCCCTCCCTGCCAGGGTGGCTGGCACAACCAGAGCCTGGCATGCACCTCCATAGGGTAAGGCAGAGCCCTGCTCACCCAAGGTACAATGGGGCAAAGGCTGAGCCCCCTGGCACTTGGCAAGGGGTGCCCCCCTTGCCACTATGGACCTGTCCCAGGTCCACCTAGCCCCTAGAAGTCGACCTAGGCATCCAGTGTGGACGCTCTAGGTCGATTTGGCAGGGTCCCCTCTAAGTCGACTTAATTTTTGAATGTGGACATGCTAAGTTGACTTAAATTAACAAGTGTAGACATAGCCCTCTATATTTCTACTTGAGATTCCCCTGTTTATGCATCAAAGTATTTCGTTAGCCATTCTGGCCACAGCATTGCACTGGGAGGTCATGTCCAGCTGATTATTCACTAACACCCTTTTCCTTTTCTCCAGTGTAGTTGATAATACTACCTATTCCATCTAGTAATGAACCAGTAGAATTGATAGGATTCTTTCTGTTCCTAAGTTCCAAAGGGGTAGCAGTATTAGTCTATTGCAGAGAAACAAACAGAATCCTGGGGCACTTTTAAAGACTAATAGATTTATTTATCGCATGAGCTTTCATGGGAGAAACTTCCACTTCCTCAGACACTTTGAAACTTTGGGAAACTTACAGAATGGAAGGGAATTAAATGCAGGGGAGTGTATGACACGGGATCAGGTCAGGCTGTAACAGCAAATCAGAACAAGTGTTGGGACTCAAACGCTGGGGAACAGAATATAGAGGAAGGTGAGGTCAAATCTCCTGTTGTGAGGAGAATAAAATCTGTAGCCCCTGTTTAATCCTGAGGCAACAGAGTCGAATTTACATATAAATTCTGATTCTGCAGTTTCTCTTAGAAGCTGTGATTTGTTATTCATTTGTTTGAGCACAGCTATTAGCATGTTGTCAATGGAGTGAGCAGGGAGATTGAAGTGTTCCCCTATTGGTTTTTTAATGTTGTGATTTCTGATGTCAGATTTGTGTCCATTTATTCTTTTCCGCAGAGACTGTCCTGTTTGTCCAATATATAAGGCAGAGGGGCATTTCCGGCACATGATGGCATAAATCACATTGGTGGATGAGCAGATGAATGAGCCCTTGATGGAATAGGTGGCTTGGTTTGGTCCTGTGATGGTGTCTTTAGTGTAAATAGAGGGCAAAGTTGGCAGCGTGGTCTGTTGCAGGGATATGTTCCTGCTTTAGTGTTTCTGTTGTTTGATCTGTAGTTGCTGGTGAGTATCTGTTTAAGGTTGGGGTACTGTCTGTAAGCGAGGAGAGATCTGTCTCCCAAGGCTTGAGAGAGTGAGGGATCATCTTGTAGAATAGGCTGTAGATCTTTGATGATGTGCTGAAGAGGCCTGACTTGGGGGTTGTAGTGATGGCCAATGGTGTTCTGTTGTTTTGATTTATGCCATCATATGCTGGAAATGTCTCCCTGCCTTAGGCTGCATCTACACTTGTAAATTAAGTCAACTTAAGCTTGCTTAAGTCAATTTAATTTACCCTGCGTCTACACTACAGTTTCTTTAAGTTGACTTAAGGAAAATAAAGTCAACTTAATGAAAATTAAGTCGACTTTATTAAACCTCCTTTCCACTAGACTTAAGACTTAATTCGACTTTTTAAAGTCAAATTAAGCCAGTGTAGACATGGGGTAGCCCTAAGTTGACTTAGGGCTACCCCAGGACTACACCAATGGCCTCCCTGCTGGTGGGGGGGGCACAGGGGGAGCTTGGCATGCCCCCCAAAGGGCAGGGCAGAGCCCTGTGTGATGCTGTCTGGATTTAGGGAAGCATTTATGATATTATTTTCTATGGATATCTCATAAATGCTATAATCCATAGGAACTATGTCATGTTTGGTATCAATAGAAAGGTAGTAATTTGCTGGGAATGATTATATAGTTTATGTCTAGGAATTGTATTTATATTAGAAGCTATTTAGTTAGGAATTTGGTGTTATATCTATACTTTAACTTGTGTCATTCTGGAGGAATGCCTTAGACAGGAGGGTGTGAACAACCATTGTCTCTTTAATGGTTCATCAGGTTTCTCCCTTTGGCCCATTGTAGGTGGGAGCTTCCTTAACATTAAGGAATTAACATTAGTTAAGTTGACTTAGTTAAAGTCGACTTAAATTAACAAGTGTGGACATAGCTTTATGTATTGGACAAACAGGACAGTCTCTACACAAAAGAATAAACGGACACAAATCTGACATGAGAAATCACCATATTCAAAAACCAATAGGGGAACACTTCAATCTCCCTGCTCACTCAAATGACAACTCATTAATAGCTGTGCTGAAACAGATGAATAACAAATCATAGCTTCAAAGAGAAACTGCAGAACTCAAATTTGTATGTAAATTTGACTCAGTTGCCTTAGGGTTAAACAGGGACTAGGGATTTTTTTTTTCTCATCACAACATGTGATATGACCTCACCTTCCTCTATGTGCTGTTCCCCAGTGTTTGAATCCTAACATCTATTTTGATTTTCTGTTACAACCTGACCTGATCCTATTTCATACACTTCCTTGCATTTAATTTCCTCCCATTCTGTAAGTTTCCCATCTTCAAACCATCTGATAAAGTGCAATTTTCTCCTATGAAAGCTCATGCGATAAATAAATCCCTTTGCTTCCCTGATCAGTTTTCTAAAATTCCTTGCTCCTGATTTATATTTATTATTATCAATCTCCCCTTTCTTCCATTTGTTACACACACAACACTTTTTTTTTTTTTGCCTTCACTTCCACTCTAAACCAGGTCATTTTTTTAATTAGTGTGACCTTCTTTTTCAATTGTGGCTTTCTGGGTACCTAGTAAAATGTTCTTACACAATTCCCAATCATAATTCATATTTATCTCATGAACCACTTCCTCACAGCTGATTTGGCTCATACTTGGTTTTAGGTTTATGAAATCAGCCCATTTTAAAGTACCAAGTGTGTGTGTGTGTGTGTGTGTGTGCACATGCGTGTGTGTGCTACAAAGAAGTGTAAATAGGAGTGAGTGATGGGAAACTGAAACCATTTAGATTGCAAAAATCCACCCAATGCAGTGGAGGAAGCCATTTCCTTTGGATTGTGTACTATTAGAGTGGATGAGAAAGGAGAGGGAACACTTTTGCATTAACAAGGGAGTGGAGGTGATGAATCAGTTTGTTTAAAAAATAAACACTTAAATTGCACTAGCATAAATGAACATGTGTGCACTGAAAATAGACCTGGATGGAAGTGCTAATTTATACCACCAGTTCCTCCATTTTCCACATGCGTGTGGGCAATGGATGCACGAATACATTTTGTAGACACAAATATTACTAATAATGGCATTTATAGAGTACACCCACTTGACCCAGCATCTCAGGTCCCTTCACAACACAATAAAAACATAATTAAAAACAATAAAGGGCTATTCCCATCAGAATTAGATACAGTGGATCAAAGGGAGAACCAAAATAACAAGGAAAAAGAGGCGCTGGAGGAAAGACTATAACATGACTTTTGATTTGCCCTGAAAAGCGCCTAATACATTTTGGGCACATTATAAAGAAGGATGACGTTGATGAATACTGATAGGAAATAGGTAATAGTAATTAATGCAGGGCCAAGAAGGGTCAAAGTTAAAAATTTAGAATGGCAAATACAAACATCAGACCATGCTCTCAGAGGTTCTCTATCCCAGATCAGAATTTTAAAAATGGAAGAGAGATGAAATGAGATGGATTTGAAGAAGGGTTAATTCTACACTTTAAGGCTGACTCTCACTTGCTGACTTAAGAGACAATGGACAGATCCCCTACAAGTCAGCCAGATTTGTAAATTTAGCCCAGTAGGTCTTCTTGCCCCTATAAATTTATTTGAGGAAACCAATTTGATTCTTTCCTAAAGTTTAAGCATCATCCGTTTCCTTTTAAACAATGTAAATGCACTACAGGGTTAACTGGGTAAAACATAATGCCCTGTGATGTACAAGAGATCAGACTAGCTCATCTAATGGTCCCTTCTGGCTTCACATTACTCTATACATCTATGTTCATCCCAAATAATTAATTCATTTTCCATGATAAGTCACCCAGGTGCAGGGACGAATTAATGGCCTGTGGCTTGGATAGGCCAGAAATGCAGGGCCTCAGGCTTGCTTCAAGTTAGAGGAGCAGAGGGGAGCTGAGGGCTGTCCTGCAAAAGTCTCTGAGGTCTGTTCTCATCCCACAGAGACCATTTCCAAGGAGAAGGCCTGGATCAGCCTCTGTAGACAATGTAAGGGATGCTGATGAAAAAGGCCCATGCCCCATGCACTGGACTGACTTCAGAGCAGGGATCCCAGGAGCAGCCAACCTAATCAATGTGGGGAATACTATTGAAAAGAGATAAAATTAGTTGGAAAGCCTGGGAGCCCAGATCAGCTTATCTGGTTGATCTGCTCTTAATCTGCCACTGTCCCTGAATGTCACATATGATTTCAACCAGCTTTGACAGGCTAGATCAGGAAAGTTCAACCCAGTGGCAGGTGAAATGAGAAAGGGTTTGCCTCTCATGAGGCATCTGATCCAAAGCACATCAATTTCAATGGAAAGGTGCCCACTCATTTCAATGGGGTTCGGATCAAGCCTTTTGAAACCATCCAGCCATACAGGGGTTAAAGTAAGGGGGAACACACCAGAACACAGTTCCGGAGCCCACAAATTTGAGGGCCCAGAGTTCCAGGACCCCTAAAAATAGAAAAATCCAGTGGAATGCATGTTCCACCCTGCTCTGGCTGCTCGCAGGTCCTACATCTCACCGTTGTTAATCACAATACTTACTGTGTTTGCTAGTGTGTGACAATAATTGCTATAGACATAAATGCCATATAAAATTATAAATATTTTTATGGAGCGATAACCGATGCATGTGGTATTGAGAAGTGGTTGCAAATGCCTACCTGGGCTGGGGCCCACACATGCATGAAGGGGGCCCAGACAACATGGGAAGGAGGCCCAGAAATTAGGAGGGTTCTGGGGCCTGTCAAATTATACTTTAACCACTGCAGCCATAATACCCTAAACCACTCAAAATGCATTAATCTGTAAGGCCTTTGGCCTGATCTATCATCCATCACAAATGTCTGTCCGTCAGAGGCATCTCCCTCATTTTACAAGCAAGTTTACGCTTGCCCCACGCTATCCCATCATCAGTTCACTTTCACTGCTGTAAATGTTGGACATCAGACAGCTCCTGAATCCATTGCGCCTGACAATGCTCTGCCAGCTTTCTAATGCCTCCCTCTGTCTGGCTCCATTTCCCACACCGAACCTTACCTCTGGGCCTCCACAGTTTGAGAGGCATAAATACCTTCAGAGTACAGATATATACATAGTCCTCAACTTACCACACCGGAAGCAAGCCAGGAACATCTCTTTGTTTGGGCCAGTAATCCAGAGCAGCGTCCGTCCCTACTGAAAGCTGGTATAGAAAATCCAGGGCCGAGATAAAGACCCTTCCCTCTTCTTGTAGCTATTTTGGGGACCTGATAATGAAGCACTTTCCGACGACTCTTGGCTGTTCGGAGAGCAGGGAAAAGGTCCCGGCATCGGTTCCTAAATCTTTACAACTCTTCCCTTGTGCAGCTTTCTCCTCTCACCACTCCATTAGTGAGCTTGCACCACCTCTCTGGAGACACAGAAAAAGTGGGCTACTGTGCCGTGAGTGGCCATATGAACTGGATTAGGATGAGCACAAAGCAGCTTAAGGTTGGGCACCATCTGCAGCAAAGATAATGAGGGTGTGAAGACTGCTTGTCTGGCTGTTCACATGGCTGTGTTTTACTGTGGCTGCAGAAATGTTGCCCCGAAGGAATGCATTTCCCTGGCCTGCATTCCCATAGCACCCTGCAAAGAGCTCCAGACTGAAAAATCACATTCTCGCTTGGACATGGGCGTGCAGAACTCATGCGCCTCAGCCGAGAGCCTGAACCCAGGGGCAGAGTTGGCTCCTTCCTATGAAATGCCTGGGGGCACAGACTTCCTTTGGCTAGATGAAAATAAGCCATATATGCTATGGCCAGTGCTAGGCAGGAGGTCAGACCAGGTGACCATAATGGACCCCTTTGGGCCTGAAAATCTATGAATTATGTGTAATCTGTGACTCAAGAAAAATCCTTTGCCCCAGTCCATCCCACCTGAGGACCTCAGAGCAGTTTGCAAACTTTAACAGATTAAGTCTCACAACCCCTGGGAGGCAGGTGGGTCTCATTATTCCTAATCTACTGACAACAAACCATGAGCACAGAAAGGCTAAATGACTTGCTCACAGTCAGGGCCAGAAACACAACCCAGATCTGCTGAGTCCCAGTTCTGTGCTTTTCCCACTGCTTTCAAAAGACACGAATACATTTCCTTGACTAAAGATGGCTTTCTTCACTTCTGAGCCCCAAATGTTCTTCAGCGTTGCTGTTAAATAGCTGTTGCATTTGCAAAGTGTCTCCCTTTCTTTGCAGCCCAATATATTGTAATGAATTTGTAAGTAACAATGCAACGAAAGCCGCACAAAAGCCATTTCTAACAGGCAGTTCCCTGGCTTAATTGAGCACTTTAAAGGGTCTCCAAGGCTGCCACTGCAATTTTGTTTGAACTTTTAGTTAAAGGCCATTTTCCTTTGACCATATAATGGGTATATGTAGATTTCAAAAGTGCATTTATTTCCATTACAGCTTATCACAGAGGGGTTAAAAATTCTCATACTGAAACCGATCAAAAGTCCATCTAGTCCTGAGTCTTTCTCAGTATTTCAAAGGGACGTCTCAGACCCTCACAGTGTATCTAATTATGTAATCTGACATCTTACAGGCCGGGAGCATTGTCTAGTGGTTACAGCAGGGAGAGGGAACTTGGAAATTAGATTGACTCAACATGTGACTTCACACTAGTCACCAGACCTCCAATACCCCAGCCATAAAAGGGAGTGATAGTGGGTACTGACTTTTTAAAGCCTTTTGATCCTCTCAAGTGAAAGCTGAGAGGCAAGTATAATTAGTTATTATTATTATTTATATTGCAGTAGAATGTAGGGCCACAGTCCTGGACCAGGATCTCATTGTGCTAGGTGCTGTACAAACACAGAACAAAAAGCCCCAAAGAGCTTACAATCCAAGTACATTATATTATTATACCATAATAAGAGCAAATGCCTTCTGCACCACAGCCCTGCTACTGCTGAGTTCATGCCCCAAAGCTCAAGTTGATAACTCATAAAGTCCAAGTCCATTTTTAGTTCCAGCAGTGAAAACCTACAGTAACTGTATTGATTTCAGTGGAGTTACCCTAGATTTCCAGTGCTGTAACACAGAGCACTATTGATTCCTTAATTATTTTCCTAGCTAAAGTAAAAGCAGATGCTACAATTTTAAATACAAGTAGTCCTATTGGCTATGTCTACACTTCTTAATTTAGGTCGACTTTGTTAATTCGACTTAGCATGTCTCCCCAAAATTTTAAGTCGACTTGGGGGGAACTTACAAGGTCGATCTAGAGCATCCACACTGGACACCTAGGTCAACTTCTAGGGGCTAGGTGGACCTGGGAGAGGTCCACGGTGGCAAAGGAGACACCCCTTGCCAAGTGCCAGGGGGCTTAGCCTTTGCCCCATTGTATCTGGGTACAATGGGGCAAAGGGGGACAGGGACCCTGGCAGGGCATAGGGGCAGGGTGGGCAGGACTCTGCCCTGCCCTGTGGGGGGGCATGCCAGACTCCCCCTGTGCCACCCCCCTGGCAGGGAGGGCAGTGGAGGAGTCCTGTAGAGTCCTAAGTCGACTTAGAGTAGACTTAGGGCTACTTCAGGTCTACACTGGCTTAAGTCAAATTTAGAAAGTCCACTTAAGCCTAAAGTCGACTTAAAATGAGGTTTAGTAAAATCGACTTAATTTTCCTTAAGTCGACTTAAGCAGCTTGTTTAAGTCGACTTAAGGAAAGTGTAGTGTAGACGCAGAGTAAATTAAGTCGACTTAAGCAAGCTTAAGTCGACTTAATTTACAAGTGTAGATGTACCCATTGGTTTTAATGGGGTTGGTCATTGAGTAAGGTACTACTCGATGTGCAGAATTATACCAGAATGCCGTCCAAAGTGCAATAGACTTAGGGATCTAGGTTCCTGTGATGCCTTGAAACTGGGACTGCAAGGTTAATTATCTGAAAAAAGATTTTCCTTTTATGTGTTGTCTTTTAATTGTTCTTGTGTGGTGGTCTGGGATACACAGGAATATCTAAACGGCCTTTTCCATCCCCTTCATTATTTTATCTACCTCTGTCTTCTTTCCTCTTGCTCTTCTCCTAGCCAAACATAATTGCCCCATATTATATGGAATCTCTCTTTCCCAGCCTCCCTTGCCCCTCTACCCTTCATGGGACTCTGAATCATGTATACAATATTCAGAATAAAGGCAGGGAGGTCACCAGCTTTCCCTATGACCATGTGAGCATGGACATAGCATGTATCGTGCATGATGGTGTGTCTTGCTTTAAGTCTCTTGCTCTTCAGCATGAGAAAGGAAGGGAGCCCTTCGTGCTTTAGCCTGTATGAAGCAACGGCTGTGTAAGTTAAAGCTGAATAAAATCAGCTTTACCGTATGCAGCAGATGTCTCTCTTCTTGTTTGGGTGGTTTTATCTTCCAAAAGGAGATTACATGCCAAGTTGCTTGGAGTGGGAATTCCCAGCCCTTTTCCCTAGCCTTCTTCTGAGAACTTTTAACAGCTAAAGTAAAACTATTATTAATGGCATTTTGCCATTCTCTGTAGCTCACCTATCTGGAGATCTCAGAGCACTTCAACTCAAGGCATTAATGGAAGTAGACACACAAAATCCTGATGCAATTAGGAGGTATCATTAGCCTCATTTTACAGATGTGGAAAGAGAGGCTCAACACTCCTCTATTTGCAAAGTCGGGTACAGAACCCACAAATCCAGAGCCTCAGTTCCTGTCTCTAATGCTTAGACAACACACTGTCCCTCAGTCCAAAGTGATCATTCTGTTGACTAAAGTCCTCTGTAAGAGCAAGGCTTTTTAAAGGCTATGTCTACATTGGCAAGTTAGTTCGAATTAAGGAGGCTTAATTCGAACTAACTAAAGCCATGGCTACACTAGGCTTTAGTTAGTTCGAATTAAGGGCTTCCTTAATTCGAACTAATAAGTTCGAATAGGTATTCGAACTAAGAGGTTAATTCGAATTAACTAGTTCGAATGAACCAATGTGGCCATGTTAATTCGAACTAATTTCTTAGTTCAAATTAACCAGCCATTGAAATGAATGGGGATCGCTAATTTGAACTAAAGGAAGTGCTTGCTTAATTCGAATTAACATTCCAGTGTGGCCGTGCTAGTTCGAATTAAGCTAAATAAGTTCGAATTAGTTAGTTCAAACTAACTAATTCAAATTAATTTTAGTAAGTGTAGACATAGCCAAAGATTTTCAAGGGCACAAAGGGCAATACGAGATCTAGCTCCCATAATTTCCCCCAAGGATTATTTATTACCAAATATTTCTAACCCATTTTTGTTTTAAAACTGAAACTGTCTAGCCTGATAGATCCAGCATGGATGAGGAGGTCAGAGGGCACGTCTCATGTGAGCTTGGACAAGTCCTTTACGCCCCCTAGAAATGGGTTCTGATTGCCACCTGTGTGTAACTGTTTACAAGCCACGCCCCCTAGAAATGGGTTCTGATTGCCACCTGTGTGTGACCA
>ML685825.1:140138-218356 GCA_007922175.1 Pelusios castaneus
AACGGGTTCTGATTGCCACCTGTGTGTGACTGTCTACAAGCCACGTCCCCTAGTAACGGGTTCTTATAAGGATGGGGTCCTTATCAGCAGAGGGCATAAGGAGAATCTTCCAGCTCCAGGTAAAGATAATTGTCATTTATTCAGGTGTTTCAAAGCAGCCCAGGAACATGTAGAGGCTCAAGACATTAGGTCAAATCCTGCATTTGGCAGTACTGGTGTAAATTCCAAATAGCCTCATTGACACGAGTGAGCAACTCCCGATTCACATCACGGAGGTCAGAAGCTGGGCCTTTAACGCCACAGCACAGCTGGGGCTTGGGTGAATTAGCTCTGATCCTCAGGACAGAACCCAACAGGTGTGTCTCTCCCTTGACCTCATTCCTTCCAGCAGCCATATCGAGACGTGCTGTCGCTCTCTTTTTTCTCACCTTCGGAGTCAGATGAGCATTTGTACCCCTCAACAATGAGTGAGCGTGTACTGCCAGTCATTCGTTCTAACATGCCAACACCCAGCCAATGAAAAGGAGAGTTGACTTTTTTTTAAGTGATGTTAGAAGTGTTATGGAAATGTCTCTCTCAGCTCTGGGGAGTTTATGATTAGTCATTGTACACCTGGCCCCAAACCAAAGAGTGGTTCATGGCAGGTAGAATTGGGAAGACATAGAAGGAAATACTCTGGTCCTGCCCTCAACTTCCACTGAGCACTCAGCGCCCTGCAGGATTGGGCCTTGTGGATTTAACTGCCACAAAGTCACTGGGGTCAAGCCTGTTGATGGATTGTTGCAACCAGAAGGGAAATCAACTCTCATGCTGCAGGGTCACACCCATAAGGGTCAGGAAGGAACACTGCCACGTCACAGTGAGGCTAGGGTGGGCCTTTCGACAGCTCTGAGCAAGGAGTGGGAGGGAAGCTGTGCCAGACCAGGAATAGCCCTGAGAGCCTCTGAGGCACAAATCCCTCCCCAAGCCAGGGAGAACATCTGGCTAGCTATTCTGAGCAGTAATGGGGGCAGTTGGGGTGGAGCCTCACTCCCCACCCACCTGTCCCTAGGTCAGAGGCTGTGAGCTGCACCAGATGGAGACCTGAAATTGCTTGCACCAGGGTACATCAGGAGCGATGGAGTAAAACAAAGGTGAGAGCAAAATCTGGCCCTGAGCTTCTCTATTTTGTTACTTTTGTTGGGCCAGAGTCTCAGCTGGTGTAAATCCTAATCGCTCCATTGATTTCCAGGGACTTTCTTTGATTTAGGCCAAGTAAGGACCTGGTCCATTCTCTCCAGGAGAGGATGCTGCAGCTCCAAGAAAAGCTCCTGCCTCCCACGTCACTTGCTCTTATGTCTCTGTGCCAGAGGGAAGAAGGACGCCAGTGCCTGCGGGAGCTCCTACGGTGGGAGGCGTTTGATGAAGTGAGAGACTTGAGGCGCAGCATCGAGCTCGATCTTCTGTACGGTAGCATTGCCTTCGCCATAGAGAAGGGGCTTCCCTGGCCCGCGGTCGCCGAAGTGGGCAAGTTTTCAGGGGAGCTGCTGAGCGAAACCAAAGGTGTGTCCTAACAATGGGAACTGCCTCCCACTCCCTGATTCTCCTTTCTCCCCAGCGTGCAGCAGGAGAATAAAAAGGGTAAAATTGGTAGAAGGAGAATCAAGCCATAAAGGTTTGTGGGGGTGATAATATTCCAGGGGTAAGTTATTCCCATGTCACCCCCTAGTGACCAGACATGGACACAGTGTTCCAGTGTACCAGTTACACCCATGTCAATGAGAGTAGGATCAGGCTTTTCATTCCAAAATCTGTCCAGGCACGGAAAGAGCCCTGTTTGTGGAGTTCTTTTTCAGTGATCTAGGAACTACAGAGACACGGAGCAGATGAATGCCACCTAGCTCTGGGATGATACGTCTAGGAGTGCAGCCCCACACGGCAAGTCTCCCAGGGTTGTCTGTGTCTGCAGCCATATCACATTTTCAGGAGCTGAAATCTGGAGGACTTCAAAGGGTCATTACCTTTAAGGGAGTTGTCTGGAAAATACATTGTCCTGGCAGGAGAAGTGACCCATCTATGGGCTTGACTCCCTCAGGAGAGTCCTTATGCCCCGTGTGTGTGCACGTGTATGCGTGCGAGGGAGCGAGCATGTGCGCACGTCGATACGCTACTACTTGGGCAACTCCAGGAAGCTGCCTGAGGCACCCGAATCCACCAGTGCCTCTAGGTTGGTATCTAGGCTGCCAAAGTGGGAGTTGGGCGTGTGTTGGATGCTGATTGGCCATTGCTAAGGTACCAGCAGACAGGTGTTGGCATGGACTGCTAAGAAGAGGGGAGGGACAGCCATCCAGCCCGGCCCACCCCACCAGGACAGAAGCTTCATGTTTCCTGAGCAGGGAACCAATTGGACCTTGGCAGGAAAGTTTGATGCAAAATGTACTGGTTCCTCACAGTATAAGCATAGACCCGATGCCCGGTGTCAATATTTCTCTGCGGGGGGAAGGCAGTGCCTGACCTGACGGGCTTGCTTGGGTTTGGGTGATGAAGAAGGAACTTGTTTGGGGCAGGAGCCAGAAGGACCATCGTTTTTCTTAGCGGTGTTCCGTCTGGCCCTTTTCACTCTTGATGCTTAGTTCCACTAAGACATCCAGGCCGGACAGGTATTCCACCCAGGCTAGTCCATCTTTAATGTCATTGTTTAATGAGAAGGCTGGGCAGCTTCGTTCCCACTCATGATCTACTACTGAGCATTGGAACCCGGCTTTCGGCTTAGCAGCCGGCTGGCCTCTCTGCCACAATGCCTAATGTGTGGCTTCAGCTGGACGCCTCCCACTCAGCTCATTGGACTCATTTCCGTAATTCAAAGTAACTTAAGTCTTCAGATTGTCCCAGAAGAGGGCTTCATTTTTCCAGGAGTGGAAACATCCATGTCAGAGCCTCTCCCATGAGGAGACTGACAATTGATCCCGCTCAGGCTTGATCAGTGATATATGTCTGCAAGCCTAATGAAACGAGAGCTGCATAGACTCAGGAACCTCCAAGAAATATTGCAGTCACCATTGAAGTCGTCGGGCATAGGGAGCAGGGGTTGGCAATGCAGCCAGAGTGCCTTGAGCTTGCAAGACCACGTTCAAGGTCTGCAGGACGGCACCCTGACCTCACAAGGTCTCTAAGGCTCCCAGTAGCTCCATCAAAGAGATATTGGCCTTTGTGGGATCCATGCTGACCAAATCCACCCTAGTTCCCTCACACTTGGTCTTTTCTCTTCTGTCTGCTCACACCGGCAGAGACCAGGATGTGGGGAATTGTGCCAAGTGCTCAGAGCAGCATCGGTAGCCAGAAACGGGAGCCCAGGGTCAAGCCAGAATCAAAGGCCAGACAACCGAGCCAAGGTCAGAAATCAGGAAAGGTGGCTAAGGGTTGGAGCCAGGTTATCTGGAGCAAGAAGCAGACGCCAATCTGGTGCTACTGTTGGGCTTCTGAGCTGGTCTGCCGACGCCTCCCACACTGAGGCAGTGTTGCTGATCTGGCCGGCTATACTTCTTAAGCTCTGCTGCAGGCCCTGATTCCTGACAGCTTCCTACTGGCTTTCTCGTTGCCTCTCGCATTGGTCTGGAGCTTTGCAAATTCCAGCGTCTCGCCCGCAATAACTGGGCAAGTCCAGGGATGTAGGTCCCTGAGTCACTCCCATCCAAGCTCTTAAAATCACTGTCCTTTGACACCCAGTGACGCCGATGCCAAAATCTGTCCCCTAACCTTCAGAAATAGCTACGCTGCCCGAGCTAGGAATCCCGGCCATTTGAGGCCTGCCTACATGGGGGGAAAGGGACTGTACGTGTCTAGGCATGCCAGTGCAGCCCTGCATCAGGGACTGGGACATCGGCAATTGTAGCTAGTAGTTAGAGCCGGAGTCAGTGGCCAAGAATCAGAGCTGAGGCTCAGAGCTAGAGTGAGGCAAGGTAGGATCCTTGGCTGGGAAGAGCAGCTGCGGGCAAATGCTTTGTCCAACCAGCCCCTGTTGCTCTAAAGAGCAGGCCTCTTGATCTCTGCAGCAATCAGGGCTTTGGCCAATCCAACGACTGCCTCTAATAAGCAGTCAAATTCCAAAGGGGTAGCCGTGTTAGTCCACAGGACTCTGTTGTCTTTCCAATAAGCAGGTTAGCTGCTGTTCCTTACTCCTGCCACACCGGTGTAAGCTCCTAGTATAGACGCCACCTGAATATCTTTCTTGCCACACAAGTGTCTGGATTTGGCACTGGCCCCTCTGGTCGCTCCTGGCAAGTCATGCAACTTCCCTGTCTCCGAGTCCCCATCTGGAAGACAGAGATATTGACCTGGGGAAGAATGAAGATGAATCAGTTAATGGTCCCTTTTGTCCCATCATTCACAGGGGTGTAACCCTGCTTAGGTCTCTGCCAGGATGTGCAAAAGTTGGACTTGTGTAGCTGAGGGGAGAATTTACCCCAGTGTATGTAAAATTCCATGTCAGGACCTGATTCACCATCCACTAAAGACAATGAGAAGTCTTTACATTGGGCGTTGGCTTGGACCTTTAAAACCTGATTCTACAAGGCCCCCTCAACCGCAACGGACACCGACGTGCTCAGAAAGCCCTCCACGTTTTGCAGGGTCAAGCCCATTCTCATCTGTTGATCCCATCTGTTACTTGCTGTGCTTTTAACATGAAAACACATGTCTCAGGGCTAGTCTTCACTAACGGCGGAAAATTCACCACTATTAGATTGAAGACCCACTCAGCCGATCATGGCTGGAGACCACCCTAGCAAGTAGAGTAGTGCTGAGTCAACGGGAGGGCATTTCCCTTCTGCTCAGCACACTGAAGACACTACAGAAAGTATGCAGTAGATACCTTGTGTATCTCCCTTTGACTGCCACCGAAATCCCGCTGCGGGGTAGACCAGCCCTCAGGCAGAGTTGCTTTCCAGCCGAGCTACCTTGCTGTACATCTCACATTACACGCATTATTTTGGTGACCTTAACATCATCATCAAGAGATTTGTGTAATTTTTTTCTTTGCCCCCACTTTGCTGCCAAGAAACAAATTACAGCTAATGCCGTCCTTGTTTGCTCATGAGATAATACATTCAGTTCACACCATTTAGGTGTGTCGTGTTTATTTAACACAACTTTTAAGCCGAGATGGATCCAGAGCTCACTTTGAACTTTCTCAAGTCTTTTATTTTGGAGTTTCAGGTTTGAACTCCACCACCTTTAGTTCCCGGGTTTGTCCGACACTGTGCGCACAAAGGATGAGTGATGCCTCCCCCACCTATTTCCCCCTCTAGAGGCTGTAAAGGGCCAGATTCACCACACACACTGGTTTGATACCACTCTTCCTCTTTTGACTTGTTTCTGATTCACATCAGCACAGGTGAGAGGGAAATCAGAGCTAGGTTAAGCTGAGAGAGTGTGGAGTCAGATCCTTCATGGCCCTGTAATGAAGAGCAGCAGATGAAGAAAGAGATGGATGGTAAATCCATAGTGAAGTGGTTAGGAAGGACATCATTACCCAACAGTCCAGCAAAGGAACAATAGTTTTCTTACCTTCCATTCTGGGAAATGGGGAGGGGGCCTCTTACCATCTTGGGGCACTTGGGAATTTCACCTCACAGCCTCATCAGTTTTCAATCCCTCTCCTCTCTGTGCAAGATGATCAGCGTCCACCCACATACACCAGGACTCTCTGGGGATGCCTGGACAGGATCCAGCCCTCCTTCCCCCACCAGCTACAAAGCGTGGCTGATGCAGTCCCTGTTGTACAATCGTTCGATGTCAGAATGTTTGCGCTTTTAATGCGCTCACTAAATAAGTGGTTGTGTGTACGACTCACCATAAAGCTGATGCCTCCGGGTGCGTGGCCCTAGGCCTCACAGCATGCCAAGAACCCACCAAGGAGTTGAGCAACTTCTGCCACCAATGAGCAAAGGAGAGCTCAGGGTGCTCTGCCTGTTCCGTACTTGGCCTGTGATCTGGTGAGGATGCGGACGACCAGAACTTGCTGGCTGTTTGCTTATGAGCTAATCAAGCTGATTCACATAGGTTGGGTCATGTTTGCCTAATGCTGGTTTTGAAGGGCTCACTGCTATTGCCATAGGCAGCTTGTTTACCTGACAGGTTTATTCTGTGCATTCACTTGAAGAAAATTCTGCAGGCCGTTTGGGTTCTGGGATTGCAGCCTAGTAAAACCATTTAACTACAGTAAACGCAAGAGGTGAAATTCACTCCTGTGCCAGGGACCAGCTATGCACTGCTTACAGGGCTTAAGTGAGATTTAAGAAATGTGTAGGCCTTTTCTGATTCCTCTGTGTATGGGTGAATCTTGTTATTTGTACTTCGATAGCACGGAGGAGTCTCAGTTATGGACCAGGGCTGCATTGTGCTCTGGGCTATACAAAGATGATCCCTGCCCCAAAGAGTTTCTAGTCTGGGTAATTCACTCAGAATTCATTGTCTTTCAATGCTATTCTAATTATTGCTCTATAATACACAGAATCGTAACATTAATTTTTAATAGAACATTATGCGATAGAATCCATTTGGGACATCCATCACTTCTTAACAATTAGCTTAAGTTTAATTAATACCTCACAAACAAATTAAATTTTCCTTTGCCGGGTGGGGAAGAGCTACGGGTATTATAATAAAGTCACAACCCATTCCCGAATTTTCCTGCCAGTTCACAGGGGAAGGATCTATGCTGCCTGGTTTATAAATCAGCCCTGCTGAAAAATGGATGAGGAGCTAATGATAGATTGAAATCTTGTGAAAGAGCCAGCGTGCACGAGGAGTTAATCTCCAGAACTGAAGCTTTGTGGAAAAAACAAACAAAAACCCATTTCAGTTGGAGAAGCCAAACTTTGATACTGCTGAAAAAGCTTGCTTTTATAAAGGAAGACTTTGTTAGTGCCTGAGAAATATTGTTCAGACCATTTCCATCAGTATGCTAGCTTTAGCTATATTATTTGTTATTTATATAGCGCCAGAATTGTGCTCTGTACTGCACAGAGGGCCAGAAGGTTCTGCACGGCCTTGCTCCATTGAGAGGTCACAGATGCCTGTGCAACATGGGTGTAAAATGCTACCTCTAGTGTGAGTGGAAAATTGTACAGTTGTAAGTGAGTGTTCAAGATGCAAGCAGTGAATAATCAGGCCCAAGGGCTCTGCCCTGATCTGAATAGCCAGCTTAGAGGCAAAGGATGGTGGCACTGAAAAGCTAAGTGTCCCAGCAATGCTGGTTCACACCTGTTTGGTTAGTTGCATGAATTTTGTTCCTGTTTTCTATTGTCTTTTTAACTCTTCTTTCTAGGGGGATTCAGGGTCAAGGGCTATCTGGTAGAAGGTTTGGGCGGATTTGAAGGTGGCAGTGTGGTGGATGAGGTCAGATAGAGACGCTGAGGTCAAAAGGGACCATCCTGATGAAAGAGAAGAAGGTGGAGGTAGGGTGGACGGGATCAGAGAGGGACTCTTGGGCTCAGGTGTGCATTCAAGAATGGGAGAAGGAAATGAAAGGTAGGTTCCTCCGGCAGCCGTAGGCAGAGTGGAGTGGTTAAGGGATAGTAAAAGGAGACAAGAGCAGAGACGCAGGGAGGTTTTATGTTGTGCATGGCTGTAAGACAAAGTCTAGGGACCCACAGGCTATAAGTAACTACATGGGGAAGAAATATTTGATAATGGCTCTTCAATCAAGCAGAGAAAGGTGTAAAACAACCCGAAGGCTAGAAGCTGAAACTAAACAAATTCAGACTAGAATTAAGGCATACATTTTTAACAGTGAGAGGAACGAACCATTTGGAACAACTCACCAAGGGTCGTGCTGAATTCTCCAGCACTGGCCATTTTTAAATCAAGATTGGGCATGGCTTTTCTAAAATACACACTCATGGAGTTATTTTGCGGAAGAGCTATGGCCTGTGTTAGGCAGATCTCAGACTGGAGGGTCACAAGGACCTCTTTCTGGCCTTGGAATCGATGAATCTTTAGAAAGGTGAGAGCTGGGGAGGTCAGAGAGGATGTGGTCCTGGTAGCTGAGGTAAGAGGGAATGTCTGCTGTCTTCTTTTGCGATCCCAGCCAAATCCCCATCAACCTCTGGAATGAAAAATGTCAAGGTTTATTTGTTCTCTTTTATATAGAAAGATTAGGGCTGTGCACACAAATGCAGGGTGAGGACTGGGTAGAGATGTTCTCCTACACCAGAACCTAGTCTGAGAAGGAAGGCGAGGCTTTCCCAGGGCATTATCCAGGCCATCTGGCCTCTTATAATGTGACCATCTCTCCCCTACACCCCCACCCCAGAATGGAAAGAATCCCGGTAACTTCTGTGAGCTTTAGGTCAGGCTGTATGTTCTGAGCAGAGAACTGCTAAGGCTTGGATGAGGGTCCTCCGCTCTTCGCAGTTTCTCCGGGGCTGTATCTTGCTCCCCTGCAGCTCCCTGGGAGAAAACAATGCTGATTCTAGCTCTCCACTCACACTGCAGCTTCCCAACTGCCCCTTGTCTTCTGAGCATTGCCTGACTCGCTCTCCCCACCCCAATCACACCTCCAGCAGCAGCTGCTTCCCGTACAAGGATATATTGCTCCAGAGGGACATGGCAACGGACTTTGGCATCCAGAGGTGTTGCTGCTCACAAAAAATATTCGGGACACTGGGCTCACCCCCCTTGTGCTGCCCTGCCACTGGAATCCACCCCCCCTTGTGCTTGCCCCACTACCCAATTCCTCCCCCCACCACCTTAACTTCCCCTCCCCAAGGCTGTGCTCGACTCTCCTCACCTCTTCCCTGGTCCAGCTACAACTCTGGTTCACGGCCACTTCTCCCTGCCAGCTGGGGCTTGGGGCCACCTCACCCCCGGCCACTTTTCCCCACCACTGCCAGCCCCCCGTTTCACCTTCCCTCCCTTCAGCGACCTCACCCAGTTCCCCTTTCCCCCACCCGGACCCAGATAGTACTTGCCTGGCTTGTCCTCTGCTCCTGGAGTTCAGGAAGAGAACCCCAGCCACCAAAGATGACAACAATGCCCAGAGCATGGAGGCAGCTTTTACATTTCCTGTCCCTCTTCTCCCACCCTGGGCCACATGGCTCAGGGCAGGGGATTTAAAAGGGCTGGCTGCTGGCCCCAGTTGATCACCTCCCAGGCTTTCTGTGCTTGCCAGGGCCACAGCCGCAGTTCAGGCGCTGGACAACACACTCGGTGTATTCTAAGTTCACCCCTCTCTCTGAGACAGGTGCCTAAGTTCAGGCTGTCTCTGTCAGCAATCCACGAACCGTTCCAAAGGAGGAGCCGTGTTAGTCTAGTTCAGCAAAACGAACAAGGAGTCTGGTGGCCCTTTTGAATTTCTTTATTGCATGAGCTTTCGAATCCATCTCCTTGATTCAGGCACCTAAGGAGTTTCTTGCAGGAGGAGAAAGAAGTAGTGGTGGTGGTACCCGCCTCATAAATTTTAGCCCAGTGATTACTCACCTGACATATGGGGGACCCAAGTTCAATTCTGCCCCGCAGGCACAGGAAGGATTTGAACAGAGATCTCCCACCTCCCAGCAGTGTGCTCTAACCACTGGCTAAAAATTATATCAGGGAGAACCACTGTCCTCCAACTAAATTTTGGACGAGACCTGATCCAGTAGCTGACTGCCACCCAGACCAGCCCTGGAGGCAAAATAAACATTTGTCCACCTATCTTCCTCCAGCTCGCACATCGCTCCGGGCTAGCAGCAGACAGGCGTCCAGCTGCTAGGCTATGTCTACACTTGTAAATTTAGGTCGACTTAACTAAGTCAACTTAACAAAGTCAAATTTAAGTCACTGGCTTAAGTCGACTTACTAAAGTTGACTTTCTAAAGTTGACTTAAGCCAAAAGTCAACTTAAAATGAAGTTTAATAAAGTCGACTTAATTTTCCTTAAGTCAACTTAAGCAGCTTGTAGTGTAGACGCAGAGTAAATTAAGTCGACTTAAGCAAGTGTAGACGCACCCTTAGAGAGACGTAACAGTGCACAGGTTTAGAAGCAGAAACATAGGTGCTGAGAGAATCTTACCCTGAAAATGTGGGTCCAGGTGCTCACAGGGTTTGGTGGGAATTCTGTAGGTTACAGGGGAGTCAAAAATTGGGACTTAGATGCCTAAGTCAGGGGTGGTTTGGGGCCTTAATACTAGAGAGCTGGCTTTCCTCTCACTCCAGTTTACTCCAGCGTAACTCCATTGACTTCAGTGGAGTGGCGGTAGACCTCAGAATCCAGTCCTGGGTGCCAGACAGCCACTAACATGCACGGACGCTAATGAGGTACAAGGGTGCGGGTGGTGACTACCGAGCCCAAGGACAGGCTTGGACGGGGAGGCACAGGAACAACAGTGCCTGGCTCTAATTGCTGATGACCTGGAGTGATGCAACATTGAAAGAGAAATCATTGCATGGTTAAAAACATTTTAGCCTAATTGGACGTACCACACAGGCTCAAAGTAGAGCAGAATTTGGCCTCTTATAGATGGATGTGATGTACTCTCCCCGCATGTGTCCGTAGGGAGCTGCCATGCTTGCATTTCCCAGCTGGAATGGAGCAGAGCCTCTATGGAGAGATGCCAGGACCCCACAACAGATCCTGAACGGTAGCAGCATCAATTAGGGGACAACTGGGAGGGTCAGAGCTGACTCCTGTTCCCTTTCCCATCCAGCTCTCCTTCTCCAGTTGCATCTCACTGCTATTAATTACTGGCACTAAATATAGACTTCCTTTTCAGTCAAACTCTGGCCTCTCCTCTCCTGTTCCTTTCCTGCAGGTCCTGATCTGGAAATGGTGCGATTAGAGTCTGTTCTCAGTTACACAAGTATAAATCCAGGGTAACTCCACTAGCTACTCCAGATTTACACTGGCGTAACTGAGTCCCCGACGTGCGTGGAATTGTGAAATAACCCTGAAACTGCTCTTTAAACCACAGCTGAGGGGGCTAATTCTGAGCTCATTTGGACCACTGTAAGGGAGGAGTAACTCCAGTCAAGTTAATGGAGAGATTGTGGTATGAAATCATAGAATCATAGGGCTGGAAGGGACCTCATGAGGTCATCTAGTCCAACCCCCTGCTAAAAAGCAGGACCACTCCCACTAAATCACCCCAGCCAGGGTTTTGTCTGACCGAACCTTAAATATCTCCAAAGACGGAGATTCCACCACCTCCCTAGGTAGCCCTTTCCAGTGCCTCACCACCCTCCTAGTGAGAAAGTTTTTCCTGATATCCAACCTTGACCTCCCCAGCTGTAACTTGAAACCATTGCTCCTTGTTCTGTCCTCTGTTTCTACTGAGAACAGCCTAGCTCCCTCCTCTTTGGAGCACCCCTTCAAGTAGTTGACGGTTGCTATCAAATCCCCCCTCAGTCTTCTCTTCTGCAAACTAAATAAGCCTAGTTCCTTCAGTCTCTCCTCATAATGAAAAGGAGATCGCAGGCCTGATGTACGCTGACCTGTTTAATTGCTACTTTGGCTTCATGGATATGTAGGTAGTGAGGTCTTTGGGGAAAGGATGGGCTTGACTCGGTGCTGCTCTTTTTCAGGGGGTAGACTTGTCAGGTCAACTTCCCAATAGATTGAGTGGGTCTTCGCTGACCCTGCTCAATCGATCTGGAAAGACCGAACTGACACGTATAGACGTAGCCTGAGTCACTCCAGTGTTAGAACTGTAGCATTTTAAGTATAGACATACAGTTAGCCAAGCAGAGCAAGGACGCCCAGACTCCCATCCCCACCTCAAACCATAATGAGTTCTGCCTAGACTGGCTCAAACGTCTCATGTGTTGGTGGCAGTTAGCTTCAATTCACTTTGCACACCCTGTAAAGTTACTAGTAGGGTGATGAGATGCTAGGCCTGATAGTCAGGGCTTTTTAAAATATATGCTCCGGTTAGCAAGGGTGAAAAATCAGGACCAGGGTGGGCGCTACCTGGTGATCCCAGTTTTTAGTGGGTTTTTTTTCTCCAGAGACTTTTCTTTTGAATCTGATTTTCAGAAAATGACTCCAATTTTCAGGCATGATTTATTCCCACAGCTAAATGCAGGTGTCAATGGCAGTATTTCACAATGAATCACCTGATTTGCACGGTCAGGCAGGTAAAGGATAAAGTGGTGGCGATATTTTTTAGCTAAACTATTTTTCTTAAAACCAAAAAAGACTTTAAAATATTTTTGAAAGATTGTCTATACCATTTAATTTGTTCATATTTTGTGAAATATTGTCCCTTTCCTAGTATCTTTCATTTTTTTCTATCAAAAACATGGTTGAAAATCTTATATTTTTTTTAATTTATTGGAAAAAAAATTTAATAAAAATTGTAAATAAAAAAATTCTATAACCATGTTGATAATCAAACAATGAGTCCTGTGGCACTTTTAGGGTGCATCTACACTGGCAACTTAGATCGACTTAAAGAGGCTTAAGTCAACCTAAACAAAGCCGCATCCACACTGGGCTTTTATTAAGTCGACTTAAGCATTTCCTTAAGTCGACTTAATAACATCTGGTTTTAGGGTGACTTAGGCCTTAAGTCAACTCCTTAAGACTTAAGGCCAGTGTGGACAGGGATAAGTGCCTAAATTGACCGTATTAAGTTGACTTAACAAAGTCAACTTAACTTTTCTAGTGTAGACATAGCCTTAAAGACTAACAAATTTATTTTTCATATGAGCTTTCGTGGCATCTGATGAAGTGGGACTTTGCCCACAAAGCTCATGTGAAAAATAAATTTGTTAGTCTTTAAAAGTGCCACAGAACTCCTTTCTTGGTTTGCTGAACTAGATTAACATGGCTAGCCCTTTGGAACATCTCATTCTGCTAATGTTTTTAATACATTTTAAGGGAGAAATCAAGAAAAAGTTATTAAACAAAATGAATATGTTTGAAAAACTTCAAAAGGAAGACAAGGTTAAAATTTCAAAATTTTTCATTTGCTTTTTCAAGGAGCTCTTGTCAGGTAGTTTAGTGACTTAATGGTGGAATCATTTGAACCAACAACTATTTTTTGTGGTGCAAAATTGTGGGAAGAGTTACTGAGGAGTGCAAAAATTTTACTGCCAAAACTGTAGGTCAGGTTACAGGACTTGAAATTCAGGCCCTGTGTATTATTTATAGATTCTAGGGCCAGAAACATCTATCTGACCTTGTATATAACATAAGCCATGGAACTTCCCCATAATAATTCCTGTTTGAACTAAAGCATCTCTTCTAGAAAAATATCCAAACTTGATTTAAAAATTGCCAGTCATGGCAAATCATTCCCAACCCTTGGTGAACTGTTCCATTAAATTGTCCTTCTGATTATCCACCATAACCTCCCAATTTTTTTCAGCTTCATCTTCCCAGCATTCCTGCTCAGTGTAGAATAGCTGAAACTAACTAGCTAGCTGGTCTTTACCCCAACAGGGTCTGAGCACCTCACCAACATTATATCAATATATCCTCATTATATATGTGTGGAGAAGCATTCCCATTTCACATTCTGAAAATTGAGCCGCAGAGAGAGTCTGTGACTTACCCACAGTCACACAGCAGGTCTACGGCACAGCTAAGAATTGGCTGTGTAGGATTAGGGTCAGCTGGCTGTGCAATCAGTGAATGCTTTTTGATCAGCAACTTCCCTCCTCAAGGTTTATGGCATGCAAAGACTACAATTAGAGAAACAAAGACAGACTGGCTTACAACTGAGCTCTTTCACCACCAGCCTTCTCAGAGATCTTCCCCCATGGTGGATAAAAACAACTGAAGTTCTATAAGAGACCACCCTTTTAAACCAGCGAGAGACTGCACCAAAGATTTCAGTCCATCCCTGGAGTGGGTCACTTATTACAAGTTTCACTGTTGCCTTTTTTCAGATTTTATCAGAGTTTCCTGAATTCCTTCTGAGGCAATGACTGGGCTGTTGATCCTCAGTCTTGACTCTTTAATCTGCCCAATAGAGTGTCTTATCAGGCAGTTAACTCCTGCTTGCAGGAAAACAAGCTGAGCCTCTGTATCCAGTCACAAGGGGCATGTCTACACTTGCCAGTCAGGTCGATTTAAGGACGTTTCAAAGCCGCATCCACACTGGGCTTTTAGTAAGTCTACTTAAGCGCTTCCTTAAGTCAACTTAATAACAGCTAAAGTCGACTTAATAACACCACCTCTGAAGGTCGACTTAAGGCTTACGTCAACTTCTTAACTTGACTTAAAGCCAGTGTGGATGGGGAATAGCGCTAAGTCGACCTTATTAAGTCAACTTAAAGCCAGCGTGGACGGCTATGTCTACTGTTAAGTTGACTTAACAAGGTCGAAAGTAAGTCGACTTAAGTCGACAAAGTGTAGACGTGCGGTTGTCCACTTAATAAGGTCAGCTTTAAGTCGACTTAACTTTACAAGTGTAGACATAGCCAAGAGTATTATGGGCCTACTCCTACTCCCAGTTAGGACAAGGAGGGTCAGGTCTTTGATTTTGGTGTGAGCGGGCTCCAGCTCTAAATGGTCTAAGAGGAACTAAAGAATCTTCAAAGAGCTCGCCACTTCCAAAGCATTGTGCCAAGTAAACGCAGAAATAGATCCCTGCAGATAGGCAAGTCCGTAGTCATCTGATACATAAACATTAGGCCTATACACTTAGGCCGCTTGTGGGCAGAGACCGCTGTCTATCAAGTAACAATCAATATTGTCTCATTGTTTGCTTGTACTACCCCATCAATCTTTCTGTCTCCATCAGTTGTCTCTTGTCTCAGATAGTAAGCTCTCTAAGGTAGGGACCATATTTTTGTTCTGTGTTTGTACAGCACCTAGCACAATAGTGCTCCTAGTCGCTATGATAACACACACATTGAATAGCAAGAGCAGCAACACAATATGATCTCAAGGCAAGGGAACCAAAGTTTGCACTGCAGCATCAGTAAGAACAGAATCAGTTACATGAGTCGGTCAGAAAAATTCCCCTTTTTTCAAGTCAGTGATTCAAGTGCATATCAACACCATCACAGTGTAAAATATTGGAGTGGGGATATCCCAATAGGATCATTGTCTGCCAAAAACATTTGTCAGTTTAATTGGTTGCAAGCTGCCTGGCTGAGTTGCAGCCCCTCTTGAATAACTCAATGTAATCCTCCGTCCATAGCTGTTGTGTCTGTACAATACCCTGTTGGTCTAATCAGTGCATCTTTATAACACTTTTAGAAATACAGCATCTTCCCATCTTTCCCCTGGGACAAGACTAAATGTCAAGAGGGTTGGGTAATAATATCAGTTTATTATCCATCAAACATCTTCATTAAAGATCTTGATGATGGAATAGACTGCGTGCTTAGTAAGTTCACGGATGACACCAAGTTGGGGGGAATGGTAGATACTCTGGAGGACAGGGACAGGATCCAGGAAGACTTGGACAAATTGGAACACTGGGCCGAAAGAAACCTCATGAGGATCAACAAAGACAAGTGCAAAGACCTGCACTTAGGATGGAAAAATCCCATGCACTGCTACAGGCTGGGGACCGATCGGCTAAGTAGCAGCGCTGTAGAAAAGGACCTGGGGGTTATGGTGGATGGGAAGATGAATATGAGCCAACAGTGTGCCCTTGTTGCCAAAAAGGCCAATGGCATATTAGGCTGCATCAGTAGGAGTATTGCCAGCAGATCGAGGGATGTGATAAATCCCCTCTATTCGGCACTAGTGAGGCCACATCTGGAATACTGTGTCCAGTTTTGGGCTCCCCACTACAGAAAGGATGTGAACAATTTAGAAAGAGTCCAGCGGAGGGCAACAAAAATGATTAGGGGGCTGGGGCACATGACTTACGAGGAGAGAATGAAGGAACTAGGCTTATTTAGTTTGCAGAAGAGAAGACTGAGCAGGGATTTAATAGCAACCTTCAACTACTTGAAGGGGTGCTCCAAAGAGGAGGGAGGTAGGCTGTTCTCGAGGGTAACAGAGGACAGAACAAGGAGCAATGGTTTCAAATTACAGCTGGGGAGGTCAAGGTTGGATATCAGGAAAAACTTTCTCACTAGGAGGGTGGTGAAGCATTGGAATGGGTTACCTAGGGAGGTGGTGGAATCTTCATCTTTGGAGGTTTTTAAGGCCCGGTTAGACAAAACCCTGGCTGGGGTGATTTAGTGGGAGTGGTCCTGCTTTTTAGCAGGGGGTTGGAGTAGATGACCTCGACCCTATTATTCTATGATTCTATGATAAATAGATATTGGTTGGTGCTAATCATTTCATCTTTTAAGCAGCGTGATATCAAAATGGTGTGCAGATTGCTGAATGGATCTTGCAGGAGGTCACTTAAGAAACATTTTAATTTCTTTCCAGACTTACCCATTTCTCGGGCCATCCATGTCCTAAAGGATAAACTGGCTGCGTGTGAGCCAAAGCTGAGTCCATTCAAACCGAATGTCTTGTGCGATTACTTCTATAACACACTCATCAGGCACTACCCACTCTACCAGTTTGTGCTGGGTCAGGGGAGAGATGTAGAACAGACGGCTATCCACCTAGAAATCTGCGTGCCACCCCCGCCTCTCCCGCTGACGGCAGGCACCAATGCAGAAGTCTGGCAGTATCAGCAGCAACTGGCTGCCCTCTCAGCCGCTGAGGTCCAAAAACGTGCCAACTTGCTGCTCCTCCGAGAGACGCTACAGCTGGAGAGGGAGCACATGGTGCAGAGAGTATATGATGATCTGAAATTGCGAACAGAGCTCCTAGACAGACAGGTAATGGAGCTGTAGAGCAAAGGGCACTTCATACTGAAAGGGACATGGTGTGCAACACAGGTGAGGGTCAGGATCCCTGGGGTCCATTCCTGACTTCGCCTCTAATTCACTCTGTGCCCGTGGCCATATCACTTCACCTTCTGTGACCTCAGTTGTCACCAGCCCCAGAGACATGTCTGGCGAAGCCAGAAAGGCCTTGTCAATCCACAGACTCTCCTTGACCTGTGCTCTGTATCCCCTTTCCTTAGCGGAAACTATAAGAAGGTCACTGAAAACCGAAGCAGGGCAGAGTAAGGGCTTTCAAAGAGACGACCGAGTTCACGCAAGTGAGTCGATTACACTTGGCTGAAAAACGGCAAGCCATTTTGGAGGGCATTTTTAATTTTTGTCAGTGAAAAGCTGAAACCAAACCAAAAAAGGCAAGGGGTGCGGGGGGGACATTTTTAGCTTTTGAAAAATATTTTTGACTAAAAAATAATGACCAAACCCCCAAAACTTTTTCTGAAAAACATTTCAGGTTGTGATTTCTGGTTTTTACTAAAACACGGGACATTTCAAGCAAAACAAAACCTCACTGTTATATAACACTACTCATCAGTGGATCTCAAAGTGATTTTCAAAGGAGGGCAGGATCATTACCCCCATTTTACAGATGGGGAAAGCAAGGCACAGCGAGGTGAAGTGACTGGCCCAAGGTCACCCAGCAGGACTGTGGCAGGGCAGGAAATGGAATGCAGCTCACTGTTCTCCCTGTGCAGTGCTCTGAAGAAGTAACAAGTGGGTGGAGAGAGTCTAGTCCAGTGAGCTCGGGAGGGCTGCCTGCACATTGGGACAACAATTGATGGTTGGTTTTAAGCAAAGCACACAGCAAAGAAATCCAAAGGTAACAAAACACATCTTCCCGTGATCAGCTGTGATGCAAAAGATCGAGACGTCATTTGCACTGTTAGCATTGACGTCTATCCATGCAGAATATTTTTTCCCTGGCACTGTTGAGTGAATTAGATCCACTCCTGTGGTGCGGGAGCTTGAGTTTGTTTTACTCTCAGTAGCTTTGTGATCTCAGTGTGGAGAGGTGCCTGTCAAAGGTCTCAGCTCCCTCCCTCAGTGACACGTGTGTATTAATTGAAGGGACGGTGGGACGACCAGCATCTCTGATTTGTACCCCATGGCAGTTTTGCTTGAGTAAAGACTGACAGGATTTGGTTCATTGAATTTAAACAAGCAGATCCTTTTCTCTTGCCTTAATGATAACCCCTCATTCAACTGAATTCATCTGGAAAGAAACGAAAGGAAAAGCAAAAAACAACGAGAGTCCTGTGGCACTTTAAAGGCTGACAAATTTCTTCAGGCATAAGCTTTCATGGGCTGCAACACACTTCATCTAACGCATCTGACGAAGTGGGCTGCAGCCCACGAAAGCTTATGCTAGAAGAAATTTGTCAGTCTTTAAGGAGCCACAGGACTCTCGTTTTTGCTGTGTACAGATGAACACGGCTACCCCTCTGGATCTTGGCACCAAAATAAAAGCACTTTCCACCACTGAAGCTGCTTGCTGGCTCTTTACTGAGCATGGACGATGAAATTAGACAGATCAGATTCAGCTCTTCCCTCCTCACACAATGCTGCTGTGTCAGGCTTTCCCAAACCCCCTTTTTAACCAAGCCTAACCGGTGGGAACTACATTACTAAATAGAGGTGTGGGTCCCGACCTTTCATTCTTGAGTCCATCCTGGTCTGTATTTGTCACATTCAAGTGCTTTGGTGCAAGATTGTGCAGCTCTTAACGCAAGCCCTGAATTCCCACTGAAGTCAACGACGGGTGTGCAAAAAATGCAGACTCGGGGTCTTTATAGCTCAGGTAGGTCTTGGGCTCCAGATCCAGTCACATTCCATAACCAGCTGTGAAGAGTTTATAACACTTAGGGACACATAAATAAATTAGCCTGCCTCAGCTTGTGCTGCAGGTTCTCAGCCCAGGAGCAAATCGTTTTGGAAATTTAATTAAATGCTAATGAGGCAGTTTTATTGTTGGCCCATCTGTCTTGTGGGATTAACGCGTGCGTGTGTGGCTAATTGCTCTCTTGGCAATGGCTGACAAGTTCAAGTAAAGCAGACATCATCAACCCCGATCACCTCTGGAAGGCATGCAGGCAGTAGGGACGCACAACCGGGAAAGTCTATCTGTTTTTTTAAGCACAGCAATTCCCCTATGTGAGTCAGTTCCTTATATAGGACTCCCCCCCAAGTTTCCCTCATGGCAATCAGAGGATGTGGGGGGGGGGGTTACTCCTCTTCCCTGCAGAATGACCCAGGACAAGGGGGAGTTGGTTCATGAAACCCAGGAATCCCTTGCAATGTGGGTAGATCTCAGGAGAGCTGGTGGTGGCTGGGGCCATCTGCGTGGAGACCTCTGTTACACAACCACTTCCTGACCTCCTCTACGAAGCAGTATGCCCATGCCGTCACTCTCCCTTCCCTGCGGTTTCAGAGTGCAGAGGGGAACCTGCCTTCAAAGTCATCAATGACTCACACAGGGAATTTCTGCAGGCGTAAGTGAAGGGTGCTGTCCTGGAGAACGGCTACCTCCCAGGCTTGCCCAGGCCTGCCCCATTGCTACCAGCAGAACCCAAGCCTCACAGAGCAGCTCGGAAGGACTTTCCGGTAGCTTGAAGGAAGAGGACGGCTGCTACTCATGAGGCACTTGACCACCTTTTCGGCCTCCCAACACCTCCTTCACCCCCTGGCAGTTCAAAGGGTATGGCCCATTTGTAACATAACACAGGTAGTAAAAAGACAGAGGAAATGAGCCATGACCCTCTCTGCTTCTGCTTGCTCTTTAGATGTTGGAGACCCTAGTGAAAGAAGTGGTCGGGACGCAGATCCAAGCTCTCCTCCAGATCCTGCAGACTGAAATCCAGACCACCTTTGAGATCCTGGAGCTGAGACTCCAGAAGAGGGCCTTGAACCTAAACCCTCCTGCCCCCTACCCCCCACCACCTCCTCCTGAAGAACGCACGAAGAAGGCAATTAAAGGCCAGGAACAGAAAAAGAAGAGGAAGTGAGGTCTGCGTAGCCCTTGGCAGAAATCCCTGACTTACGCCTAATAACACTGGACCGTGCCTTTCAGTCCTGAAGCCCGTATAACCTGCCCTGAGTTTAAACCGCTCCATTTATAGCTTGATGTTGGTCTGTTTGTTCACATTGCCCTGGCTGGAAAGGCAAGGTAGTTTAGGATGGAGTCTGAGTGGTGCAGAGGACAGTGATGGGATGGGAGATAAGGGGTGGCATGGCAGTTCCCTCAGTGTGGGGTCAGTGGGGAAGGGGAGTCCCGGTCAGCGGAAAGCAGCATCAACAACTCTCCTGAACAGATGGCGAGTTACAGGATTTTGGATCCTACAGAGCTTAGGGAACAGCTTGAGCACTGAGAATACAGACCTGCCCTGCCTTCGTATGTGTCCCTAGAGCAGAGAGAGGGTCCTGAGGCTGCGGGAGGCAGGGGAGCATCAGCGAGCTGGTGCTACTGGCTGAGACTTCGGAGGGCAGCAGGAGGGAGCGAAGAGAGGCTGCAGGTCCAGACGGGAGGGATTCTCTCTGCCCTGTAGGTAACCCACATCCCCAAAAAGCAGCAGCGAGGTTGATGGAGGAATTCCATTCCGTGTAGCGCTGTCTGAACGGGGACTGACGTCGGTTTAACTAGCCCACCCGGAGGGAGGGGGTGGATTTTTACTCCCCGCCTGATGTAGTTAATGTGAGCTAGTTTTCTAGTGGAAACTTTTCAACCTGAAGCTGCCATGCAGACATTTGGCAGCAGAACGGAAGGGGGCTAACAAGTCAGAAGACTGACTAAAGAAGGCAGCGTGTGGCTTTTTAAGAAAAATCTCAGGATTTAGGGGCAGCCCCGTGAGGGTTGGGAATCTGACTCGTGATTGTTGATCTCCTGGTTGGCAATGCGGAGGACTGGGACACCTTGGTTCTCCAGCCGTCTGAAGGAGAGATTAAAAGAGTGAGGTGGAGCACAGAACTCAGCCACGAGGACGGGGGGACTAAGGTACCTGTGAGCCACCTTTGTGCCTTCCTGAACCTGGGCTTTGGAGCGACCACTGCTCTGACTTAAACACACCTGGGGGCCTGTCTACATTTTCCCCAAATCTCTGTAGTGCAGCATGCCCCGGCCTGGCTTCTAAACTTCAGCCCTTGCAAGGCACTGAGTATCCAGGAAGCAGCCTTATGGCCATATTTCACAGTGCCTGTAGCTATGTCTACACTGCAATAAAAGACACATGATACTGCTGTGGCTGGCCCGGGTCAGCTGGCTCACTTTTGCGGGACTTGAGCAGCACAGCTATGAAACTGCAGTGTAACGTTTGGGCTCAGACAGAGGACCAGGCTCTGAGATCCCCATGAAGGGGTTGGATTTCAGAGCCCAGGCTCCATTTGACAGATGGGGAGGTGAGGTACAGAGGATATGTCCACACCGCCGCTGGGAGCGAGTCTCTCAGCCTGTCTAGACAGACATGTGCTATCACCCCTCAGGCTTTGGCTGAAACATTCCAAAATAATTCAGACTCTAGTGGACAATCAGTATGGGAAATTTCAGGCCAAATGGTTAAAGTTTGGCAAAGCGATCTGCAACTGAAAACAGGGTCTTACAATGGAAAATGTTGAGCAACCTTAATAATAGGTGGGTGTTACCAGTCCCACTTATAACTACATCTCTGAGTAGAATGTTACACTGCTGCTACTTTCCTGAGTTTTATTTCTAGTTCTTTGCATTTTATCTGAACTCCTTTTCTGGCTTTCCAATATTTTTAGTCCTGCCCGCCCCCCAACACACGCTTTAGTTACTAATAGATCCTCATAGCCCCTAACTATAACTTAACTTTTTGTTGTCACTGAATAACGCTACATCCCCCATACACACACAATTATGGCACCTTTCATCCAAGAATCTCAAAGTGCTTTAAGAATATTACTTGAACGAATTAACAAAGCAAACCTCACAGCACCTCAGTGAGGCGGACGTCATTCTGTGCAGCCTACGTGGGGTGAACTGAGGCATGGAGACATGTCTTTGGTCACCCAGACGGTAAGTGGCAGAGCTGGGATTCCTGACTCCTGCTGTAACCTGCAGGCCAAACTCCTTCCATTGTTCGTACGGATAAAATGTTCTACTGTCAATCAGGAGCAGAAACAAACCCCAAATCCAGCACAATGGAGTGCTCAGCAGACCACTCATCTCCATTGTAACAGGCACCGTTCACCTGGCACTGTCTGACACCTAAGAAAACAAGGATATAATGGGCCATGGAGAATCAAATGTCTCTTCTCCCCGAGAGCCGATCCCTCCAGGTTTGGGCTTAAAGACGTCAGCTGCTTGATCCAAAAGCTGCTGCAGTCAGAGAGATTCTTTGCATTGCCCTCAACAGGTTTAGGATCACACTGTCACTAAGCAGAGAGAAGTCTTTCTTGCCCCTGGCCAATTTGTACCTGAGCTGTGGCTAGCGTAAGGCCCTCCCTCCGCAGCACTGTAACTGTAAAGGGCTGCACTTTTCACCTGCAGGAAATTCACAGGAAAAGGGTAAAAACATTTTTTAAGATCTCCGAGCAGGAAGAAGTGAGGGAAAAACAGAGATTTGAGGGCCAGGCAAAAGACTCGTTAAGAAGGGAATGATTGCCAAACTGCTCTTTAGGGGGTCTTGTTTTTTGGATGTGTGCTTCCAACAGACATCTGGGCAGGAAGGGAAGCCAGAATTTGCCAGCCCCAGTGCTGTTAGGTCTCAGACAGTGTTTTGGTCAGCAGCCTCTTCTGCTGCCCAGAATCTTAGGGAAGGAGCGGCCAGAAATCTGACTAACCTCTCCCTCACATGAGCAGGTTTCCTTCCTGAGTGCACAGAATGCTTCTGATGTTTTGTTAGCTCTGAAGCTCTTGGGGCTGAATGACATGGCAGGCGTGAGGGCTCCTGCAAATGAAAGCGAATAACAACATGTCAGGGCTGCGCTGGGCCAGGGAGTGTCTCTGTCTTGGCTGTGTTTCTGGAAGAGCATACAGTGTGTGCCTGCAAAGAGGCTGCAGGCTGTTCACAGCACAGGCAGGATTCTTTGCAAACTGCCTCTTCTCCTCAAATACTCTAGCCAGCAGATTGGCTGTGATTCACCTGACCACAGATGCCCCCCATGCCTCAGATACACAGAACTGCCCCCCAGTCCCAGCTGGCATCCCTAGAGATGGGCTCCCAAGCTCGTAAGAGGATGGAGAAAGCTGGGGAGCGCCTCTCTTCCCTCCCCCTTATTTCAAGACTGTTTCATCGCTTTTCGTCTGGCTCCTCACTGTGCCCCACCACCGGCGGACTTCTGGCCCCCAGGGTGAAGTTACGTTGAAATTTTCCACCTGTCCACTAAAGACAGTCGTTTTTATGATCTTATACAGCTTCCCAGGGCAGCGCTATATAACTGAAAACGTTTCGGGTGATGTCCTAGCTCCACTGAATTAAACAGCAATCCTTCCACGGACTCGAGGGGGGCCAGCATCCCCCCTTTCTGCAAAGGCTGTTCTGTCCCTAGCTCTGTAATGACTTGGCTATAGGACCTCAGGCTGGTCAGTTCCACTCAGCTTCCCCACCTGTGAGGGAGGGGTAAGGGGCTGCTCACCTCCAAAAAGCACCTGAAGTTCAGGCTTCAAAGCCTGAAAGATGGTCCTCAGAATGGGTTTTCCACACAAACTGCTCTACAGATGCAGCTCTTCGCTGCATAGATGCCGCCTACTAGGAAGAAAGTCATTTCACATCCCTCCAGAAACAGCATATGCATCATTCAGCTTTTCCCAGCGCTGCCTCGTCCTGAATCCCAGCCCGCCTGTGTGAAAGTGGGAGATGCAATACAAAAAGCTAAATTACAACTGAAAAAGAGATCCCAGCCCGGAATGCCATTTACAGGTTTCTAGAGAAATTATGGCAGTTGACTACTGAGTTCATTCTCCAACCACGAGCTAGCTCCCCCTAGCTGACACCCCCCAGAAAGGTGTTCCCCACTCATCAGCTACCCACAGTGCTTCTACACCCAGTCTTTTCTTTCCCACCTCTTCTTGCTCAATAGCTTGTTTATCTCAGAGATTGGCCTGAAGCTCATTTCTAGCCCTGGATCTGACCTGGGGTCAGAGTTCTCTGCCATGAAATCTGAACAGCAAATTTGAACACTCAGTTATCTGGGAAAGTTCCCACTGGAATCTAGGATTCAAACCCTTGATCTGGAGTGATCAGATTGGGGTAATTGTTTCACCCCTTCATAAAGGGATGGGGCAGATCACACTTTACTTTAACTTGGGGGCCAATCCAGATTAAGTCAACTGACTTCAGGGAAGTTACTCCACTTTTATAGCAGAGTAACTGGCCGGTGGCATTCAGATCCTGGCTCCTGATCTGTCCCCACTTCTTTTTCAGAGCAACCGCCTTTAACCCTGTGTCTTTTGCTACCAGGCGTGAGGGAGGGAGGCCGGCATGTTTCAAGGAGAGCCTCTCTCTTTTGTGCCAAGGCCTTGGCACCCAGCTCCTGCTCTGTGTCGTTGGCCCTGTTTTCCTTTGCCCAGCGATTTCGCCTTTTTCACACAGCCTTGGGGGAGCTGAGAGGGAGCTGGGAAGCGTGGGTGCTGCAGAAATAAAAGGAGGGAGACATTCTTTTTTTTCTTGACACAAACAGCCAGGCTTTTCCTCAGCCCTTTGCTTGAATCGTGAAGGTAGGGACCAGGACTCATAACATCCGGAAGGAGGGGTTGGCGTTATCAGGCAGGAAACACTCAGCTCTGGACACATCCTCCCCCTTGCTCCCGGCAGCAGAAGCGGCTTCCATTGGCAGTGCTCAACAGGAAAAGACTCAGCAGCTTGCCTCATTCCCTCCTCGTAATCAAGGGAGGGCCTGAGTCTGTGGTCCTAACGCGGGGGAAAACGGGAGTGCGCCCGGAGGAAAGGCTTGCTGGATTGGTGTGGGACATGGCCATGTGCCCACCACCCGCAGCAGGTCTCCACTGCTAATAAAAGGAGAAAACCACCCCCTGTAGTCACTGCCTTCGCCTGAGCCAACAAGAGGGTCCTGGGCTGGGAATCGAAAGATGGGAGAGGGGCTCAGCCCAGCTCCGCCAAAGACTCACTGTGCAGCCTGAGACATGTCCCTTCAACTCGCGAAGTTTCCGTTTCCCCACTTGTAATGTGGGGTCGCTATCTACATTCTGTTGTAAGGCACTTTGAGATCTAGGTGCCCTGGATGGGACTGTACACAACTAACCCAGCCGGCCATCCATGAAGCTGCAGCTAAACTCCTTTTTTTTTAATAGCATAGGTCAGCTATCTCAACTGGAAATTACACTCCAGCTTCAGGGTAGACGTAGAATTCCTGTCCCACAGAGCTTAGCATAAGGATATGCCTACACTAAGCTATGCTGGCGTAGCCCCATAGGGTGCGTCTACACTTGTAAATTAAGTCGACTTAAGGAAAATTAAGTCGACTTTATTAAACCTCCTTTAAAGTCAACTTTAAGCTTAAGTCGACTTTCTAAAGTCAACTTAAGCCAGTGTAGACCTGGAGTAGCCCTAAGTCAACTTAGAGTCAACTTAGGGCTCTCCAGGACTCCCCCACTGTCCTGCCTGCTGGGAGGGGGTGGCACAGGGGGAGCCTGGCATGCCCCCCCAAAGGGCAGGGCAAAGCCCTGCCCACCCTGCCCCTGTGCCCTGCCAGGGTCCATGTCCCCCTTTGCCCCATTGTACACAGGTACAATGGGGCAGAGGCTGAGCCCCCTGACAATTGGCAAGGGGTGCCCCCCCTGCCACTGTGTACCAGTCCCAGGTCCACCTAGCTCCTAGAAGTTGACCTAAGAGTCCAGTGTGGACGCTCTAAGTCGACTTTGTAAGTTCCCCCCAAGTCGACTTAATTTTATAGTGTGGACATGCTAAGTCAACTTAACAAAGTCGACTTAAATTAACAAGTGTAGACATAGCCATGGTGTGTAGACGCAGCCTGCACTGACAGAATGGGAACACGAATACCCCAAACAAAGTTAGCCATGTTGGCAGAAGCATTCATCAATCCACCTACTGTGCCGACACGCAGGGCCAGTCCAAACTAGGTGGTCGCCTAGGGCGTCAGGATTTAAGGGGTGATGGACGTGAAGTTTTTCCTATATTTAAAAAATATATTAATGTGTTATCTCTTACAAATGAAAATATTGCCCTCTTACAGGAGCGCCGAAGACCCTAGGGCCAGCCCTGCCTACAGGGGGGGTCTTGTGGGCATAGCTGTGTCAGTTGGGGGTTGGCTTTTTTCAGACCCCTGACCCATGTAGCTATGCCAAACCAATTTTTCAGCATCAACCAAGTTTCAAGAGACAAACAGACAAAGAGCTCTTTCTTATTCCCATTTTATAGATGGAGAAACTGAGGCCTGTGGCAGTTAAATAACTTGCTCGGGGTTACTCAGAGAGTCTGTGGCAGCACTGGGGGAATGAATCCAGTTCTCCCTGAGCAGAAGAGCTCACTTTCTTTTCAAACATTATGACCCCCTTCTTACACCAAGGTGAGAGATCCTCTCCCACCCTTAGGGACATAGACTGTGCTTGACTGATTTTGCTATCCATTAATAAATTTCTTTGGGCATAAGCTTTCATGGGCTGCATCCCACTTTGTCAGATGACGAAGTGGGTTGCAGCCCATGAAAGCTTATGCCCAAAGAAATGTGTTAGTCTTTAAGGTGCCACGGGACTCTCGTTGTTTTTGCTGTACACAGACTAACATGACTCCCCCTCTGGAACTTTGCTATCCTTGCTGGATATGACCCATGCAAACCCCTCTCTGCCTGTGACAGATGGTCACCCTCTGCTTTTCTACCGTTAAGGCTGCTAGGTGAAAATACCATCCCAACCTGGGATTCAGCTAGGTAGCTAGCAACCCAGCACATGGTGCTTCTGAATTGTTGAGACTCATTCAGAATCTAGTCCCCATAGAGACCCTAGTCTGTTTGAGGAGCTGCACCAAATGCACAGGATGAGAGAGAGTGAGGGCATTTTACACCAGCGGAGCCCCCCCCCCCCGACCCCCCTGACAAGACTCAGGAAATGACACTAACATGTCTAGGTGAAATCTCACTCCACCTTTCCTCCTCTCACATCTCCAGCAGAATGTTATCTGGACAGATGTCCAACACAGGGGCACAGGAAAGCTGCGGCGCCCTGTCCCGTTGTAGCTGAGTTAGGACATACCAGATTAAATCAATTCCGGGCTCAGTGACGGAGAAGAGCCACCACCTGTTCCATGAATTTAAAGGAAATCAGTTCTCCCAATAGACCTAGAGTTGACACACATTAATTCCCAGACGGACTGAATTCCAGGGCTATCCAGGAAGGGTGAGGTCATGATTGCTCACAATTACTATCATTGGCTACATCTACACTTAGAGAGTTAAGTCAACTTTATTAAGTCGACTTAATAAGATTGACTTTAAGTCGACTTAAAGTGGACCTTATTAAGTCAACTTAACAAAAGTCGATTTAACTTTTCTAGTGTAGACATGGCCCCTTTTTTACCTTATTAAGTCGACTTAACACTTTAAGTCAGTTTAAAAAGGTGGATTTAGGCACTAACCCCTGTCCACACTGGCTTAAGTCGACCTAATAAGGTCGATTTAAGTGTTAAGTCAACCTAAATCGAGGTGGTATAAGTCAACTTAACTTTTCCTTAAGTCGACTTAAGGAAAGCTCAGTGTGGATGTGGAGTAGTTTAAGTCAACTTAAGCCTCCTTAAGTCGACTTAATTTGTAAGTGTAGACGCACCCATTGCAACTTGCCCAGCAAAAGTAGTGATCGAAGCCTGAATCGAGCGTGGAAAACTGGTACCCTGCTGGTTAAAACAGTGGGTTTGGGCACCGATGGACTAAGTCTATGAGTGACTTTTTCAGCGCTTCTCCCTCCCCTTCCTGTCCTGGATCCACAGTGAAAACACCAGCTGAGTCTAGGTTTGAATCAGCCTAGGCTCATTTTCATTTTAACTCCTTGCCTTGTACAACCTGGAGAAGACAACCAATTCACCTTATGAGCAAGAGTTTGAGATTCATACCCAGACTGATGCACAGACAAGGCCTCACCCTAGGTAGCTCTAGGGAGACTGGCCAACTGCAACAGGAGAAAGAAATAACTGCTTAGGACATTGATGAGGAACAAGACGCTTGCTGAGCCCTTTTTTTTTCAGGCACACGTGCGGGTCACTAAAGCCACCACAATAGATTCATGCTGAGCTTTCACTGGCATCGATAGCAGATGCCAGTGACAGACTGGACCTACAGACGGAAATATGTTCTTTACAACTTGCGGTGGCTATGTATTTATTTTTCAGTAGCCCCTGCCCCTCTCAGGGATTGGAGTCCTTCTCTGCTATGTGCTGTACGTGCTGTATGTGCTGGATAGCCCCTGCCCCAAAGAGTTGCTTTCAGAAACGTTGTTGGAGGACTGAATGAGGAGCTGGGCATGCCCCGGGTGTTGGTCTGGTGGGTGTACCACCCAGGCCCTTCTCAGAAAAGCTGCCAGGTGCTGTGCTGACCCCAGATCAGACCTTCTGGTGGCTGAGGGCTCCACAGAGGGGGGAGCAGGTGTCCTCCAGGTCCCTCCACCACCATGCTGGGTGCAACAATGGAGCAGGGGGGGCCAGAGAGCTTTATACACCCCCTCACCACTGGAGGGCTGGGGGGCATCTGTCCCATCATCCGCACTCTCAGACTCCCACTGTCATCCACAGCAGGGGGTGCAAGTGGGGGAGAGCAGGAAACAGGTCCCCCAGACCCACTCCCCCACCCCCAAAGTGCTGCTGCATGAAATTTTGGCCCCCCAGGCTCCGGAGACTCACGGTTCACCAATGATCGAGTGGGAGGCAACCATTTGTTCATGCCCCATGTGGTGTGTAAATAGGGCACTGTGACAGAGTTGCCATTCGGGGACCATTCCCACCCTGGATCTAAAAATAAATTCCCAAGCAAGCTGATTTTGCAGAGGATGGAAATCCTGCTAGGAGGGAAACACAGAGAGCAATTTTGCTGCGGTTAACAATATTTCATTAGGCAATGGGTTGACCCCCACTTTCTCCACTATTGAAACCACCCCAGGTCCTGAGCTGGAAGCAAATTTTCCCCCAATCTGGGCCTGCCTCGAGTGCTAGTTTTTTCCCAGAGCCAGCCCCATCATTCAAATTCAGATCCAAAGTCCCCGGTTTCTGAGCTCTGCTCCTGACAAGTGGAGTGTGTGAGCGACACACGCTGCTTTTGCTCACCTGAGTCTCTTTTAAACACATGAGGACAACGTCATCCCTTCAATAACTCAGGTGGAGTTAAAGCAGAGATTAACCTAGCTTCTGCCCAGCAAAATAGATTCCAGGGCTTAAAAAAATATGTTACAGCTTAAGAACAATAGGTGACATGTACTGGATGTGATTTTTCTGAGCCCTTGAGCACTCACTGATCCAGGTGATGTTCCAGGGCGCCCCTGAGAATTAGACCAAATAGCTGCATTAAATACAAACATACTGTAACAAAATGGTTATAAATGACCCAGAGACTCACGACAAGCCAGAATAACAAGAGCTTCATTACCTTGTTGCAAGCTCCAAACTGTAATTTCCTTGCAAGGCTTCGGTGCATGGCTGTTTGCATAATTCCTGGGCTGTGAGGCCGCTTCGTTGCAATAAGAGAGCAGTTCGTATCCAGACACCTTTCTCGACCGTCAGCCACCCCTCCTTAGACAAGTCCATCCCTACCATAGGTCCTTGGCAATATTCTCCTGGATGGCCATTACAATATCTCCTTTCAGGAAACAGGCTCCTTTTTTACTATTGAAATGATTGAAAGCTGTTTGGGACAGGGAACATCTGTCTCTGTGCTTTGAACCTCTAGTACAATGAGCTGAATTCTGACAGGGCTTGATCTGGCAGCAGAGTTTAAATTCGCCGTCTCTGGATCTAAATTCATGAGTCCTCACTACTTGTTAAATTTGGAATCTATTCCACATTCACTAGATGGAGACTTCCTTTTATGGGGCTGCTACCCTCTTCCTTTGGCCAACCTGAGGGGCAGCCTGGGATTGTGACTGGAGCGGAGATAGGAGTCCAGAGACATGGGACCTTGTTCTGATGGCTCCTGTCTCGCTAAGTGACATTGGGCAAATTACTTAACTCTTCTGTGCCTCAGTTTCCCAACTGGTAGAAAGGGGTTAGTAATATCTAGTGCGCAGGAATGTTGTGAGGGTTAATTTGTTCATGGTAACAAAACATCTGACACGTGTGAAGTGCGAGGTACGGCATAGTTCCCTCCATAGAATTTGAGGGTAGAATCTCAATTCTGGAATATCCGTCAAAACTCACCTGATCAATACAGACGCAGCCTGGCTACAGGAACGTGTATATTCAGGAACAGAAACAAACAGATGCTGTGTCAGAGAGCGATGGATTTCTATGGAGCTTTACTTCTGAGCACGCAGGATAGATAATAGGACTTCATGAAAATGTGTAGCTTATAAAGCCAGTGAAATTGATTAATTTGGACTCCCCCCCCCCCGCCCAATACTCACTCCTCTCAAAATACATAGACACTCACGCCAAGATATCTCGGAAAATTGGCTCCCGCCCCATGGATCTGTGGGGAGGAAAGAGGTCTTACAGATGTGTATGAGTCCATGGAACCAGTCTCAAAGTCCTTACAAGACAAAGCTGCAGCTAAAGATTTCCGTGAACGGGCTGTAGTTTTGGGCTGCGATAAGGACTACTTTCGTCTATCAAAACCAGTCACATAGAAAGCAATCTGGCTTTGTCTGCATAGCTCTTCAGTCCCAGAGTTACAAATTGAAACCTACCCCTGGAACAACACTGACTTTTTCAAGTCCCCGCTTTCACAACTTGTGTTTAACCCACAACTTCAATTTTTTAGACTCTTTGTCCTGATTCTCATTTACACCAAGGCCCCTTTACATCACTTTAGCCATGTAATGAGGGCTGAGAAGCAGTGTAAATGTGTAGTGTAAAGGGTCCTTACTGTAAATAAGAATCATGCCATATTGACTCGGATTATACTCAACAAAACAGTCCACATATTTTGAGACGCACTTCTACTCCCAAATCAATGGCCAACTCCCCATTAATTTCAGTGGTCCCCCAAAATCATGCCTAGATTGGATTTAGCAATCCGTGCCTACACAAAACTCAGACTGATGCTTTAGACAAGCAAGAAATACAGAGTCAGGTCCCTTAATGAGAATGTCATTCCAGCGATACATTGGGAAAGGTAAAGATATTTAAATTATGATTTAAATTAATGCCATATAAAAGCATTACACAATTTTTAAAGTGAGCCACAGGCCTTTTTTATTTTAAAAAACCCCTGGTGTAGAAAAGTTTGGCTAGAAATAAAACACCCCAAAACCCAATGCAGCACGGAACACAATAACTGTTTCCCTTTTGAAAAGTTTTCTCCATAGCTACAGCAATCTAAGGATAAAACAGTCATCGTATAAAAACATATTTATTTAAATTAAATATTTTATGCAAACTCATATCTACACGCATTCAAAATGCATGAGTCACACAAAACCGAGGGAATGTATTAGCTTAACACCTGGAAGATTGTGGTGAAGTATTATTTGCGATTATATTATTATTGGCAATTAATTACACATTTAGGATTGGACCCGGAAAATCATAACCAGCCTACAAACTAACCATAACCAAACGTCATACAGTAATGCTAAGATTAATCATGTTATAGAACAAATTCAAAATAAAATTTCATCTTTAGGCAAAAAGAGCAGAAACTCTACCGATAACAAAATCTGAAGGGGAAATAATGGAACATACAAATCAATGCACAGCTTTATTACAGGCAATAACATACTGGAGTAAAGAAGAATGGACATTTCATCGCTAAACATTAAGTATTTGCCTTCAAATGAAGTTTGATACTAATGTGCCTGCTACGGATCACCTTTCTCCAAAGTGCTCATCAGAATAAATTCTTTCCAGCTGTGGCTGTAGGTGGAGGGGACAGGTTGGGGTAGGAAAGTCGCTAGAACAGTTAGCTTCTTGGCCTTCAGAGGAGCTGCTATGAAAGCCAGGAGCATGTCTTCCTATGTGGGAGCTTCCTTATTCGGACAGGGACCTCTTCCTGCTCCCATTGAACTCAGTGAAAGCAGGATCTAAGCTCCATGACACTCCGGAGAGAAATCAAGCTGAATCTTGCAGAATTCAGCTTCAGCTGGAACCGCTAGAGGTTAGTGCATATCACAGTCTCATGTTGTGTCACTGCATGGCCGTCTAGATCTTGTGAACCGCCTCTCCTGGAAAAGTGGGGACGACATCAGGGTTCCAGCCTGGGCCAGATCCTTCCTTCCTTGGCTCTGATCTTTCCCTCCTTACACTCTCTGGATGCCCACTGAAATCCATGAAAAGTTTCAGGTGTCAGAGGGGCACGGAGCCGGACTGTGTGCGCAGCAGATGAGCTGAGTTGTCTTTGCGTACACAGGAGCAGAGGCACTGCTGGGTTGGGGGACTGTCAGCCCGGTGACTTCACCGGAGTTGCATTCCTTATGCTTGGTTACACTCAAGAGCTCCCAGCCACTTCAGTGAAACTTTTGAGTGCACAGGCGAGGGCTGGTCAGCAGAAAGCACACCCGGCTAGGAATGAAGGCTACACAGCTGTCTTTGGTTAAAGCTCTTCATCTAGGGTAATTTTGGGAGAACAGGGTCTTTATTATGACCTGCTCAGCCTCGCCATCCAGCTATCGCTGCGTGCAACAGCCACCACCTTAGCCAATGCTGGGAAATGAACTGGAAATCTGCACTGAACGCTTCATTTTGAGCTAACACGCCGGGCTCTGGAGGTGTAACAAAGTCACACCATTGCGCACAGAAGGCAGCACGCCCTGACCAGAGGGTTACATGCTCCTTTGCTGGACCTTTGCCCTCCCTCCATCCCCACCACAATGGCACAGTGCTAACCAGAACAAGACGCAAGGACTGATTTTTCAGCAGCGCTGAGAATCGGGGCCAGCTGGAGTGGGGGAGTTCTGGCCCAAACCCTCCAAGGTGTTCAGCTCCTAACTTCTTGGGCGTTAGGAGCCGGGCCTCAGCGCCACCAAAAAATCAGACCCATAAACCAAAGACTTGCCGTGTTCATTGGTAGCACCTTGCTGGTGACCAGCTGGCTTGGGAAAGGGACGTGAGCACAGACCCTTTCTGAAGCAGGATATCAAATATCTTTTGAAGGAGGCTACTCAACATTTATGTCAGTGGATGTCTGAAAAGCAAAAATCGATTACCTAGGACAGAACGGGAGCAAAGCCATTTCAGGTCAGACTTGGCAACCCTTAGAGGAGAGTGGTGTCCAGCCATTGTCATGTACATGGAGCAACGTCAATAATACTGTAGGGTCTGTCCTCGGCCAGTCCGCAGGCCCCGTTCCCTCCGGCCTAGGAGACGCTGTAGTTGTTGTAGTAAGTAGCAGTGGCGTCTGCTAGGACGGAGATGAGGGTGGTCTCTGTAGAGTGCGAGCCACCTGCAACTTGAGACACTTGGACATGTCCATTGATTGTGACCCCGCTGTGGTCTGAGTGGCTGGCAGCGTTGAGATATTGGTCAAACTCATTGCGGTCCATTTCCCCCAGAAGTTCTGCTTGGCTCAGCTGGTCCAGGCTGTCAAAGCCGTGGTGTTCGGGGGGTGGTGAGAGCTGACCGAGGTGGGCATGGAGGTTGGGAGGGTGGATGGGGTGGAAGGCTGGGGTGTAGTAGGCAGGAGGAGCTGGGCAGCTGGAGATTGGAGGGATCATGGAGGTGCCAGGCTGAGAGAGGGACATGGAGCCAAGGGAATGATGGTTACACTGGAGGGGGCTGGCTGAATACTCAGGAGAGTAAGAGGCCCCAGTCATATGGGGGTGGTGGTGCTCCTCCTGGCAGGGAGAGGAAAAGAAGCTCTGCTCAGGGTCTATCACATCCAAAGGGGACATCTCAGGTGGGGTGGGCAGCCCATAGGGGTAAGAGTCCATGCTGGTGCTGCTGGCCTGGGCTTCTCTGTAGCCCCTGATGCTCTGCAATACCGGGCCAGGCGAGTACTCACCCTGCCCCTCCTTTTCCCCCACTGTCCTGTGGCACGTCCGCTTCTCCGGCACCGAGTTCTGATCCCTGGAGAGGTTCCCCAGCAGAAAGCCCGGGTCCACCCGCTTGCAGATCCGCTTGACCTGCTTCTTCCTCCTGGGCCGGTATTTGTAGTTGGGGTAATCCTGCATATGCTGTACCCTCAGTCTTTCCGCCTCCTCCACGTAGGGCCTCTTCTGGGAAGGGCTCAGAGATTTCCAGGACTTGCCTGCAACCAGGAAGAAACAAAATTCCCTTTAAAATCCACAGCTGAGGAGTCCGTGCTGTTCACCCAAGAAGCGCTGGCTGGGACCACGGGACGGACCCTCGTCTCATAGAATAACAACCAGTGAACTGGGATCTGGCCTCAATATGGGGATATCACCCTATACAAAATGTTGGGTTGGGGAAGTGTCTGACTCCTGCACGTCTATTGAGCGGGACACCCCCAGGATAGCAAAATATTAAGAGGCTGGGGTGGAAGAGACATATCACTCTCTTTAAAACAATTGCATCCATGCCCCGATACATCAATTCTCTGGGTCACTTGCATTCCCTTTCGCCTTTGGACAAAAACTTGAATCAGATGCCCACTACCTGGGCATTCCTCAGCTAAATTACAGCAGTCCCCAAACAGTGAAGCACCTTTGTTTTTGTAACTAGACCAAACAACAGAGTTTTAATGTCTGCCCCTATGCACTGCTAGGCAGTTTGAGCCATGCTGAGATTTGATTTCAGGACTTCAAAGTGGCAGCAACCATCAGTACATTTTCCTAGATGACAGCCCAGGACAGAAATAGAGAGTTGGGACCTGATCCGCAACCTTCCAGGGACAGAAAAGCGAGGGAGTGCGAGAGCTCTGCCATGAGTTCTCAGCATGGTCTGCAAAATGCACAGATCACTCAGTTCCCAGAGGTTGAAAAGAAAAAGAAGAAGTGCTGGTAGAGGTTTCCAAGGGCCAAAGGGAAAGATGGAAATAACTGCCCATTCCCCAAAGAAAGGGAGATGCTTGGGGTTGAAGACATTTCAAGACGTTACATTTTTTTAAAAAAAACAAACCAGACCTGGCTCAGGGGAAATCACACTTTTGCAAACAAACCCTGCCACTAAGGTGCTGTGTGTCAGTTGGGCCAGATCTGGCTAGTTCCTTTTTCCTCTTTAATCACACAAGGGTTTGCATTGTAGAAAAGAAAAGGAAAATCACTGACTTGTTTGAATGACACATGATGGCACTGAAGATAATTTTGCCTCCGCTATGAGAAAACCTCTTTCTTTGCTCCCTGAATCAAAGCACCAGGGGCTCCGACCTGCCACCCCCAGGGTGACCCCTCTAGCACAGAAACCCCCCAGCCTCACTTCTCAGCCCCTTTCCCCCGCCACCTTGTGCGCCCCGTCTCCCCTGACCGCCCCAGGCGGACTGCCCCCGCGGGAAGGTTTCTAGGGCTGGGGCGGGAAGGGGCGCCGGGGGGCGCGGATCCGGCTCACCCAGCATCTTGCTGAGCTCCGCGTTGTGCAGGTCCGGGTTCTGCACCGCCAGCCGCTTGCGCTCGTCCTTGGCCCACACCATGAAGGCGTTCATGGGTCTCCGGATGCGGGGCTCCGCGCCCTTCTCTCCCGGGCAGCGGGGCGCGGCGGCGGGCAGCCGCTCCAAGGCCGCGCCGTCCAGGCTGTCCGCCCACGGGTAGGCGCCCAGCAGCGAAGCCATGGCAGGGAGCGGCCGGCGGGGCTCCCCCGCGCCGCGCTCCTCGCTATTTATGGGCTGCTGCCGGCCCTCCCTCCAATGACACCGCGGGGCCGGCGGCTCCTCCTCGCCCCGGCCGGGCTTAGCCCGCCCCCGAAGGCGTGTGTGGATGCGGGGTCAAACCCCACCGGGCTCAGCTGGGCTCCCAGCGCAAGGGCGCCGCGCCCAGCCCAGCCCAGCCCAGCAGCTGCCCCAGTTGCCCCGCCCCACGGGGGCACCCTCACCCCGAAGGGGGGAAGAGGCACATTCACCCCCTGTGATCGCCTCGCCTCCCGCCGCAAATAACACCAGCCCGACGGGGAAACTGAGGCATGGAGCAGCGACTGTCCCGCCCCGGGCGGTGCAAAACCACTGACACCGCTTGGGAGAGGCGGCCGTAGGCTAGCTGGGACCCCAGGCAAAGGCCCCAACCTCTAGCCGCAGCCCTGACTCCCCCCCGGGGACCCCTAAACAGCCCCCAGGCGCTCTGTGCCGGCCGTGGCTCGGAGCGCTCCTGCTGCCAACCGAGGCAGACGCGAAGCAATCGCCCGCCCCTGCCGTCCACTGAGCTGGGGCTGGGGCCCCTGACTCCTCTGGGCCCCTGCTTCGCTACCTCAAAAGCCACCTGTGAGCCCACAGAGCTGGTTTCAGGCTGCGGCTTCTCGGCCAGAGGCCAAGAGAAATCAGGGGAACGGACCTGCCCGCCTGGCTGGACATTTAAGGAAGAGTCGGAGCCCCACAGCTGGAGAGGGAGATGCTCCCGCCCCACACACCCCCAAACCATTCCCAGGGGACACGGGCCCCACAAAGGCACCAGATCGCCCAAGCAAAAGCCGGGCTCCTGCTCTGCTGGCCGAGGCCAGGACATAGGACCACCGCCGCAAGAAGGTTCTCAAGCAGATCCACACCTTGCTCCCCCGTGAATGGGAGGCAGAAGGGCCCAGGGGCCGGGGCCTGAGTGAGCTCCAGTTAATGTTTTGACTGGTGATAAATCGGGCAGCTTTTTGTGGTGCCTTCTTTTGTTTTCATGTCTCGCTTTTATTTTTATTATGGCTCAAAAGCTGGAAGTGGCCTGGGCCTCTCTAAAGATCCTGCTCCCTCAGCCCCTCGGGGTCCCTCAGCACCCTGAAGCACCGAATGGGGACACAGGGATCCTGCCTAGGGCGACGAGCCAGCTCTCAGCTCCAGCGGGGGGGCGGTGAACTTAGCCTGGGAAGGAAGCAAACGATCGCTGCTCTCAGGCGAGTGGCCGAAGAAATAAAAGAAAATGATTCTGCCCCCACTGAAACGGGGCTATTTAGGCCCTGTATTCCTGTATGATTCTGACCCTCTGACTTGACTTACAGCCCTTCACTGGCTCTCGTTTGAAGGATTGGAGATTTCCGATTTGTGCTGCCAGTGAGACAGGACCTGGAGAGGCGTTTCCTTCAGCTGGGTATTAGAAGCGTTGAGCAGTGCTGGGAAGTCAGGCAGTTGGAGTGTTTCGCGGAGCCACCTGGACTAACAGAAAGAATTCTAATAATCAGATCAAAGTACTTGGCAAAGTGGACGGTCCGCAGAATGAGCAGATTTTAAACACATGTCTCACTTTCTACTGATTCTTGCCAGATTAAAGGTGATCAGTCTAAAGCAGGGTATGTAAATGTGTGCCATACAGAGCCAAGATCCGGCTCTGTTTCCTGATCTCTAGCACATTCCCTTGTATCAAACCCAAAATCATTTCAAGTTGATAAACTAAGAATTTTATTATGACAACTTTGGGGGCAGGACAGGTAGAGAAATGTTGCCTCAAGTTGTTCTAATACGTTAAATGGGCAACTGCAATCACAAGGTTCTCCCTGTAACCAAAATAAAATCAAAATTGTAGGGAAACAACATTTTTCAAAGGAAACTCATTAAATCTAGTTATTTACAAGTGAGTTTGATCTCTGAGTGTCTTTATCCGAGAACACAACAGGAAGGTAATTTCTATTAAGGCACAGGAGATTTCCTTGATCTCAAGCTAGGTTTTTAAATTCCTTATCTATGTCCTTGATTGATTTTTTTTTAAAATTCCCTTAATCTGCATTTTGGAGTTCTGTTTTAGAAAGACATAGCTGCAGCACACTTCTGGAGAGGGATCGGAAATGCACAGAGTGTAACAAAGGATACGGATTGCAAATTCTAATATGCCCTGGACTCATTTACCAGACTGTCGGACAACAGAGTCCTGTGGCACTTTTAAAGACTAACAGATTTATCGCATGAGCTTTCGTGGGAGAAAATCCCACAGACTCTATAGTACACATTTACTATTGAGTAACTACACAGTTGCATTCTAACAGGCAATGTGCACAATTCTGTTTTGTACTCTGCAGTTTTTCCAGAGTTCTTGATTTGAGTTGCTTCAGTTTTTAATACATGGGGATCAGGAATCATTAGGAAAGGGATCATTAATGGGACAGAAAATACCACAATAGTACTATATAAATCTACAGGATTGCCACAACTTGAATGCTGCATGCTGTTCTGCCCCCCCCCCCATCTTAAAAATATATTACAACTGGCAAAAGAACAGATAAAGGCAACAAAAATGACTAGAAGGAGCAAAAATTAAACAGACTGGAACTAGGCAGCTTAGAAAAAAAGGCGACTCGAGGGAGATATAAGAGATGTATTAAATCATGAATGGTGTGGAGAAAAAGTGTTATTTACCCCTTCCCATAAACACAGGAACTGGGGGACACCCAATGAAATTAATAGGCAACAGGCTTGACACGAACATAAGGAAATACCTCATCAAACAATGCACAGTCAACTTGTGGAACTCCTTTCCAGGAGATGTTGTGAAGGCCAAAAGTATAACTGGATTTTAAAAAGAATAGATAAATTCGTAGAGGATAGGTCTATCAATGACTATTAGTGAAGATGATCAGGGACACAACTCCATGTCCTGGGTGTCCCTCACATCCAACTGCCAGAAGCTGGGACTGGATAAATTTCCCAGTTCTGTTCATTCCTTCTGAAGCATCCAGCACTGGTCAGTGGCAGAATGAAGGATAGTGGAGTAGATGGCCCATTGATCTGACATAGTATCAGAATCTTAGGGATGGAAGGGTCCTCATGAGGTCATCTACTCCAACTCACTGCTAAAAGCAGGACCACTCCCACTAAATCATCCCCGCCAGGGTTTTGTCTAACCAGGCCTTAAATGTTTCCAAAGATGGAGATTCCACCACCTCCCTAGGTAACCCATTCCAATGCTTCACCTCCCTCCTAGTGAGAAAGTTTTTCCTAATATCCAACCTAGACCTCCCTAGCTGCAACTTGAAACCATTGCTCCTTGTTCTGTCCTCTGTTACCCTCGAGAACAGCCTAGCTCCCTCCTCTTTCGAGCAACCCTTCAAGTAGTTGAAAGTTATCAAATCTCCCCTCAGTCTTCTTTTCTGCAGACTAAATAAGCCTAGTTCCTTCAGTCTCTCCTCATAAGTCATATGCCCCAACCCCCTAATCATTGTTGCCGCCTTCCATTGGACTCTTCCTAATTTGTCAACATCCTTTCTGTAGTGGGGAGCCCAAAACTGGACACAGTATTCTAGATGCGGTCTCACCAGTGCCAAATAGAGGGGAATTATCACATCCCTCGATCTGCTGGCAACACTCCTACTGATGCAGCCCAATATGACATTGGCCTTTTTGTCAACAGGAGCATACTGTTGGCTCATATCCAGCTTCCCGTCCACCATAACCCCCAGGTCCTTTTCTTCAGTGCTGCTACCTAGCCAATCAGTACCCAGCCTGTAGCAGTACATGGGATTTTTTTGTCCTAAGTGCAGGACTTTGCACTTGTCCCTGTTCAACCTCATGAGATTTCTTTTGGCCCAGTGCTCCAATTTGTCTAAGTCTCCCTCAGTCCTGTCCCTGCCCTCCAGAATATCTACCATTCCCCCCAGCTTGGTGTCATCCGCGAACTTACTGAGCACGCAATCTATCCCATCATCCAGATCATTAATGAAGATATTGAACCGAACCGGCCCCAGGACCGACCCCTGGGGCACAACACTCGTTACTGGTTGCCAACTAGACATCAAGCCATTGATTCCTACTGGCTGAGCCCAATGATCTAGCCAGTTTTCTATTCATCGTATGATCCATTCATCCAGCCCATACTTTCTTAACTTGCCAACAAGAATGCTGTGGGAAACTGTCTCAAAAGCTTTGCTAAAGTCGAGGTATATCACGAGTCGAGGTATGTCCATGCGTATGTTCGAAGCCGTCAATTTTTGACATGCAGAAGGGGATAGTGAATTGTATCAGAAGACCTTGTAAATCAATTTCAGAGAAAATTCTCCATTTGCCTTTCAAACAGACAACTGTGAGCCGGGCATGTCACATACATGGGTGTGGTTAAACACAATTCACTTGAGATACCATCACACTTTTCCATGCACAAGGAGCTAAAAAAGGGTGTAGCCAAAAGGCCTCTGGCTCACTTCTCAGGAGTGGTTTGACTAACTGATTCCTTTTGGGAGGAAATCAAGTGAAGGACATTGGACATCCACCAGCCCCAGACATTGTAAAAAAGGCCTGAGCATTTTTCGCTGTCTTAAGCCAGGGGTCGACAACTCAAAAGCTAAGAAGAGCCATTTTTTAAAATTACTTCAACCAAGTGTTTTGAGAGCCACAGGGGGTGTAGCCTCCTGGTGAGGGGTGCAGGGCCAGGGTGCCTGCTGCAGGGTCTCCCGTTATGGGGGTGGAGGACCCCAGAGTCACAAGGGGGCAGCCAAAGAGCTTCATGCGGCTCTGGAATCGAACGTTGCAGACCTATCTTAAGCCAAAGAAACCACTCCTAACGTACTGTATTGTACAGGCTAATTTGTGATGGGTGGAACTCAGCATTGGCTGACCACTCCTACTGCAGTGAGTGGTCTAACTTTTCCTACCGAAGTCCATGGGAACAGAGGACAGAAAACTCTTGCCTCTAGGCATTTGCTCTGACTGCTAAAGAGAGTTGAGTTTATGGACTTCACAGTGCAGTGGGACATGCCTGCTGCATTTGTCGCCGGGCAAGTACTACATTAGCCTTTCTAGGACATTCTGCTGATGGCTGATCTTCTGAAATTGTCAAGGGGCAAAATCACCTACATTTGACCACCTGGGATTCTGGGAAAATTATTTTGGCTGGTACAAAGGTCACCGTAAAACTCAGCTAAACTATTCCTTTCTTTTACCCTCTCCCGCAAACACACACAACTGCTAGTCATTGGACAGTGATAATTAGGTAATTGTTTCAATTTACTTCAGACAAGCACTGAGAACATTTCACATGGTGGGACAGAGAGTCTAGGAGATAATAGGGCACTGGATACACTGGATGCAGGGGTTCAATTTTGGATTCCACGGGCTTCTTAGGAAGCTTCAAGCAAGGAACTTAGGCCACACCTACAGTGACAGTGGCAAATTCGCTGCCATCAGATCGATTTTTCGGGATCGACTTGGCGGTCAGTTAAGACCCACTAAATCAATCAAGAGATCAACTTACTAAAAACATCCCCTCGTGTGTAGTAGAACTATATCGAAGGGAACACGTTTCCCTTCAATGCAGCTCAGTGAAGACACTGCGCTAAAGGGGAGTTAGGAAGTCGATGGGCATCACAGAAGCTACTCTGTGTAGCTTGTGTAACACTGCGAGTGTAGACCTGGCCTTAGTCTACCCTCTTCCCCAATCGTACAATGGGGACAGCACTTCCTTCCCTGGCTGGCAATGGATTGATCCTTGTAATAGTGATCACCAGGGGATGAGATCACACAGTGGTACGGCTCATATATGCCGACAGACCCAGCTTGTGCAGTGTCTAGCACAATGGTCCTGGTCCCTGATGGGAATTCCTAGGTGCTACGATAATGCCAAAGAATAAATATTACAAAGCTTTGGAATCTCTTCCTGTCAACAGGGATTGGATCTCCCTCTAGGTCTCTACCAGAGCGTAGGGGCTTCTCAAACATGAATCAGAATAAAGAAAAACATTGTATCAGTTTTTTTTTTCCTGACACTTTGATTGCTTTTGTAAAATCAGTTCCAGCCTGCACCTTGTTAAACCTGCCCTGTAGGAAGATTTAACTTCCTCAATTACATCAAGCCAACCATGGCCCTGTGAAAACGGCACTTTTCATCCTGATCATATCAGTTACAAATGGTAACATTCTGGAAAGCCACCACATTTGAAGACCCAACTCCTTTGTTCTGGTGCAGCTCCTAGACATAGAAGACACTGGTGAGATCTCATCTGGAGCACTGTGTGCAATTCTGGCCCCCATGTTTAAGAAAGATGAATTCAAACTGGAGCAGGTGCAGAGAAGGGGATGATACGAGGAATGGAAAACCTAACTTATGAGGGAAGACTCAAAGAGCTTGTCTTATTTAGCCTAACCAAAAGAAGGTTGAGGGGAGATATGATTGCTCTGTATAAATACATCAGAGGGATAAATACCAGGGAGGGAATTATTTAAGGTCAGCATCAAGGGGAACACAAGAACTGATGGATATAAACTGACCATCAGGAAGTTTAGACTTGAAATTACAGGCAGGTTTCTATCCATCAGAGGAGTAAAGTTCAGGAATAGCCTTCCAAAGGGAGCAGTGGGGGCAAAAAACCTAGCTGGTTTCAAAACTGAGCTGGATAAATTCATGGAGGGGATGGTATGATGGGACAGTCTAGTTTGGCGATTGACTGCTCCTTGGCTCCAGTGGTAGATATGCCAATGGCCTGAGATGGGACATTGATGGGGCGGGTTCTGAGTTATTACAGAGAATTCTTACTTGGGTGTCCGGCTGGTGAGTCTTGCCCACATGCTCAGGGTTTAACTGATCGCTATATTGGAGTCGGGAAGGAATTTTCCCCCAGATAGATTGGCAAAGGCTCTGGGTTTTTGTTGTTTGCCTTCCTCTGTAGCATGGGGTATGGCTCACTTGCTAGTGGATTCTCAGTACCTTACAGGGTTTACACCATGATTTGAGGACTTTGACAATTTAGTCATAAATTAGAGGTTTATTGCAGGAGCGGGTGAGTGAGGTTTTGTGGCCTGCCTTGTGCAGGAGGTCAAACACAATGATCATATTGGTCCCTTCTGACCGTATAGTCTTTCAGTGTAAGTAGCTGAGACCTGGACAGAACTGCAGTTTTCAGTTTTGGTTGCAGGGTGTTTATTGCAAGATATTCTTAATTGCGGATTAGTAAATACAATTATATTAAATATGCTTAGTCATTTATCCTCTGAAAGGCAAAACTCCCCTGGGAATAAGATGAAGCCCATAATTATAGAGATTAAGGAGCTGAAAAACCCACTGAAATGGATGGAAAAAACTCACATCAACTTCAATGGGCTTTTGGATCAGCCCCTAAACCTCTCATCCTTTATTATTTGTTTTAGAGAAGCAACTAAAGGCCCCAACGGAGACTGGGAGTCCAATGTGCTAGGTCCTGTACATGCACTAAGGAAAGCCCCTGCCCTAAAGCACTTACAACCAGAAGAGACAAGACCGATCATCTACACAGCAATTTTTCAGCCCTGCAATTCTGAACCAGCTGATCCAGGTCAGTCTCAGCTGGGCTAGGAGTTTTTATTCCCATGGAGATATACCCCATGCCATCTACTCTCGCCGCCTTCCTCATGCTACCACAGTCAGAGCTTGAACAGAGGTCTCCTGAGCCCAGCTCAGTGCCCTCAGCCCCAGAACAACCCTCACTCCTCTAAACATTTCCCTGAAAATGGTGAGACTCAGCCATGGTCCCAAGCGATGGGATTTTAGTTGGTAAATTGGAAGATTAGTTTTGGTTTCTTTTTAGTAGAAAAACTCTGACTTCCTGCTGAGCCCTTGACATGTTTGGGGCAGCGCAGGGGGCCAAAATAATTCAGCCCTAGACAAGATTCCTACTGAGATCAGTGGCAGCGTCACAACGGCAGGACTGAGTCCACTCCTGGTGGAGAGATCTCTGATGGGAGAAGAACCCACCTCTGGAGGCTCAGCAGAACAGATAGAGAAGGCATCTGGAGTTGCTAGCAGAGATTCTAGGGAGCAAGGGTTGGCCATGTGGACCTCCTCTCCTCATAGGTCCTGGCTGGGAGCCCTGATCCTTCCTGACTAGGAGTAGAAACAGACCTTTAGATATACTTGGGCCTTATCTATACTGAGAAATCTGTCAATCCTCATGGATTGACGCAGTGGCCAGTGTAGACCCACTCAATCAAACCCGGAAGTGCTTTCCCTTCGACACAGTTACTCCACCCTACCAAGTGGAGTAACGCTGCATCGATGGGAGACCATTGCCAGACGACGCAGACCAGTCAAGACAGCGCAGTAAGTAGAAGTAAGTCAGTCCAGAAGGGTTAAGCAATCTGAAACACGCAGATTGCGTATCTCCTGTTAACTTACCCCCACGGTATAGACTAGGTCTTGGTCAGGTTTATTGGGGAAGGGAAGGAAAATTTACCCTACCGAGTAAGCTTATGTCTGTGCAATGGCAAGCTGCCTTCCCTCTGAGTTAGCAATGATGAAGCTGCTTGGCTGATGAGCGTGGAGGGGAATACTGAAAGAGAAATGAACCAGTTCCATGCCATTGACATTTTGCTTGCATACTGTTTGTTTTACTTATTTAGATTGCAAGGGATGGGCCAGGGTCTGTGTTATTTTCTGGCCAGTACTTAGTACTCACAGGCCCTGGTCCATGCTTGGGGATCTCAGACCTTACCATTATACGAATCAATTATAAGTTTATATAGCACCGAATACAACAGGGCCCTGGATGCACTATCAACATCTCAAAGGAGATACACTGGAATGGGAAAAGGTACAGAAACGGGTAACTAAAATGATAGGGGTATAGAAAAGCTTCCATGTGAGGAGAGATTAAGATGACTGGGACGTCTCAGCTTGGAAAAGAGATGGCGGGGGGCGCGGAGCGGTACGGTGTATGGTAGAGGCCTATAACATTGTGTGTAGTAAATAACACAAAAGCTAGGGGTCACCATGTGAGATTAATAGGCAGCAGATTTAAAACGAGTAAAGTACTCATTACTGACCTTTCGTAACTTTCTTTTCGAGATGCTTTGCTCATGTCCACTCCATGTCAGGTGTGTGTGCGCCACATACAACTGGATTTTCCCTCAGCAGTATCCATAGGGCCAGCTCTAGTGCCCTCGGGGGTTGCATGGATATGTGCTAGTTCTGAGAGTGAGGGAGGAGTGTGGGTCATGGAATGGGCATGAACATCTCAAAAAACAATTTCTTCGAGAGTTTGTTCATGTCCATTCCATGTCAGATGACTCACAAGCAGTGCCTCTGTAGGTGGGCCCAGAGTTCATGGACATACCAATTGTAATACCGTTCTGCCAGAGCCCACATCATCACAGGCCTCTCGAATAGTAATGTAATGGGACGCGGCAGTACAGACGGACGATCACGTTGCAGCTCTGCAAATGTCCTGCATTGAAGCCTGAGCTAGGAAAGCCTTTGATGACACTTGTGCTCCTGTAGAATGAGCTGTCAGTAAAACTGGAGGCGTGGCCTTTGTCTTCTCATAGTTAGCTCAGAGGCAGGCAGTGATCCAGGATGAAATCCTCAGGGATGATACCGGCTGTCCTTTCATCTGTTGGGCAATCACAATGAACAGATGCATGGACATGTGGAAAGGCTTAGTGCTTTCAACGTAGAAAGCCAGAGCTTGTCTGACATTTAGCATACGAAGAGGCCTTTCTTCCATAGACTTGTGGGGGGCTTTGGGAAGAAGACTGGCAAGAAAATAGCTAGGATGACATGAAACTGAGGTACCACCTTTGGCAAGAAGGCTAGATAAGGGTGCAGCTGGACCCTATCCTTGTAGAACATGTCAGGGGGTTCAGAAGTCAGGGCCTTGATCTCTGAGACTTGCCTTGCTGAAGTAATTGCTGCCAAGAAGGTGATATTCCATGGTAGGTGTAGAAGAGAACAAGACACTGAAGGTCACAGGGAGGCCCAATGCCCTCCTTGAATAGGAGGATGAAAGCTGTTGTGGCTCCGAGGTATACCTTGTTGATGATAACACGGGCCTTGTTGTTTTAAGTGGCGCAAATATTCCAAAATGGATTGAACAGATGACTTAACGGGGGAAAGATTCCTCTCAGATGGCCAGCTGGCGAGCCTCAGACCTGGCCGAGGGTTTTCTGCTTCCTAACATGACTTGCTGGACTTAGCTGGAGCAGGCCCATTCCTCAAGGCTTAGCCAATGCAGCATTGAGACCATCAGGTGCAGGGAGGTTAGGCTTGGATGTAGCAGTCGACTATGGCGTCATGCTAGGCCTGAAAAGGCCAAGCCTTCTTGTAAAATACATGACCCAAACCTAACCTTTAAAAATAGATTGCAGGAAAACACAATGGTAGTGTTAGAAGCAGGGTAGGGCTTTGATATGCATGTGTATTATTGAAGTTACTTGATGATGTTTACATCTCTATGGTTAGAGGTTAGCAAGGTAAATGAACTGCTTCCCTGTCTGTTACTATTGATCTATTAGAAGAAGTCAACAGGGAACATGAACATCTAGATGGAGCTTTGATGGACCAATGTAAACTACTGTCTCCCACGAAAGCTCATGCAATAAATAAATCTGTTAGTCTTTAAAAGTGCCAGAGGACTCTGTTTTTCTGTCTATGGGTGCCCATAGGAGCTCATTACCTGTGGTGCCCAAGAGGTGAAGGTTTTACTTCAAAGGACATCTTCATTACTATTCTCCACTTAAGGAAGTCTCTGTGAACTGTCATCAAAGCCCACATGAGGAAATGACCTGCAAATGCCCACCTTGCTACAGCTATAAAAGGAAGCTGGGAACATGATCTCTTGATCTCACATCTGTCCAAGCTTCTCAGGGAAAGTTTGGGCAGCAGGATTGAGACCCCAGCCAGCACTGGCTTGAAATCACCCTGCTGATTCTCATGGGAGAATTAGAGCAAACTCTACACTTGGACTATTTGGGCTACACTCCTTTTAACTGGATTTCTAACAAATGAAGCTGTGAAACAAGACTTAAAACCCATCCATGTATTGGATGTGAGCCTAAGATCTGCAAACTTTGAATTCCACTGGAAACCTGATATGCTGGACTTTCAAATCATTGTATGTATGTGATTAACAGTATTCTCAGTTTCTTTCCTTGTACAATAAACCTCTAGTTTTAGTTACTAAAGGATTGGCTGGCAGCGTGGTATTTTCGGTTAGATCCAAACCTCTACTGTTCTGTGTAATGTGGCTGACCCTTCGGGGCCAGGAGAAACCTTTTTGGGTAAAGAGCTTGGGGTTTTAAGCAATTTCTCTCTCTAACAGACCCAGTGGCTGTCTTGGGAACCAGTGGCTGAAATGCAGTAAAGGGGGCTGAGTATATTTTATGGTGGCGTCTTGATAACCAGTGAGGGGAATCAGAAGCATTGTTTGTGACTGGTTGGGGAGTTTAGCGACAGGTAACCTACCACTGCTAGGAGAATCTACTCTCCTTTTTGCAGCTTGCCCTGATCTTTGCATATTTAGGTGGTTGTCCCAGAAGGCCCGGGTTACATATGGTTCTGTGAGATTGGGTCTGGTTGGTTTGGGAGGGCCCAAGGTGGGAGAAGAGGTGTCACCAATAAGTCTAGCAGCATGCCGAACCTTGCTGGCGAAGACAACTTGCGCTCTGTCCCTCTGGTTCTTTATGAGGATATTGTGAATGAAGGGAATTGGTTGACCATAGTAAGAGAAAGGCATCGGGAAGCCACTGTCGAACCCTTGCAGGGAATTAAAGTGATGACACTTTCTGTTCTATCTGGTAGTGAAGAGGTTCACTTGGGGAGTTCCGCACCTCTGGAAGATGATCTTGGTAACCTCTGGATGTTGGGACCACTCAAGGTGAGAAGAGACAATGCAAGACTTTAACTTTTTGATATACTTCTTGAGGCAATGCAGATCCAGAATGGGCTGGAAACCCCCTTTGGCCAATGAGATCAGGAAGTAGAACATTTTCTTTCTCTGCTCACAGGGAGCTTCCTCTGTAGGCCCACCTGTAGGAGGGCTTGCACCTCCATTGGTCTGATTTTATAGCAGTCCAGGCTGGGAAGGGTGCAAAAGTTCCCCATCTTCAGAGTGTCTGACGAAGTGGGATTTTCTCCTATGAAAGCTCATGCGATAAATACATTTGTTAGTCTTTAAAAGTGTCACAGGACTCCTTGTTTGTTTGGCTAGAAGGTCACCCATGGGCACACTTTCAAAAGGCCTGCCTAACTCCACAGAGGTAGCGGTTTGAGCTCAATTGAGAGTCGGCAACAGGAGTGGGACACTGGACTCATTACAACCCTAATTATTCTTTCTGTAGGGCTTGTTCCTGGACCGGGCCCCAAATCTTTGAGACTCTTGGGGCCTGAGGTGTCTCTTAGAAATCAGGGGGCTGCAGAGGCTCAAAGAGCGGAATGTGGCTCTGGTGTCCTTTAAACCGTGCAGCTTTGCGTCTGTTTGTTCTGAGAATAGGGCTGCAATATCGAATGGGAGGTCCGGGGTCAGGATGGATGAATGAAACCAGGAGGCTCTTCTCATGGAGACAGCCGATGCCATTGTCCTAGACCAGGGGTCTGCAACCCAAAAGATAAGAGGAGCCATTTTTGAAAATTCCTTCAATAACAAAGTGTTTTGAGAGCCACAATGGGTGTAGCCTAATGGTGGGAGGTGCAGGGAGGTGAGCCAGGATTTCTGCTGAAGGGTCCCCTTATGCAGGGGGGGGAAGCCTGGAACTTGTCATGGGCTGCCCGTGGGGTCCCTGGTGGCTGGGGGAAGCCCAGAGCCAGGCATGGGCCTCCTGCAGGGTACCCCGGTGGTTGGGGGAGCCCAGAGCCGCAAGGGGGCAGCCAAAGAGCCGCATGTGGCTCCAGAGCCACAGGTTGCAGACCCCTGTCCTAGACGCTACCTCGATGGCATCAGAGGAAGGTTTGGGCAACTGTCTTGCTCTTCTCCGGTATAGGACTCCGTCTGCAGTCCTGAGGCAGTGTCTCTATGAATTGGCCAGATATTAGTGTCATGTCTCCCCACCAGAGCTTTCTAGTTTGGTATGCGTAGTTGAAGGCTCACGGTGGAGTAAACCCTTCTGCTGAAAAGATCCATCTTATGTGCCTGTCTCTCTCTTTCCTTAGCAACTATTACCACCAATGACCCTGAAGAGGGATGAGTACAAATATTCAGATCCCTTAGGGGGTACATATTTTCTCTCTGCCCACCTACATGTAGGGAGCAGGGCAGCTGTGGTCTGCCCCAAGGCCTTGACTAGCCTCGCCACCTCGCTGTGGATTGGGAGGGACACCTTAGATGGATTTGCTGCCAAGATGTGAAGGAGTTCATCAGCGGGCTCTTTAGCTCCTCTGCTTCTAAGGTCAGGTTTGAGGCCACCCGCTTGAGTGCCTCTTGGTGCATTCTGATGTCGTTCTGTTGGATAGTGGTGCGGGGGGCTCCGCTACTGCCTCATCTAGCGAGGATGATGACAATGCTGGCGAGGGTGGAGGGGTGACTGCTGACTGCCTCTCTGAAGCGTCTGATAATGAATCCTGCATGTCTGACCCTGAGGCAGCGGAAAACCCAACAGGTCAAAAACTGCCCTGGCATGGGCCATTGCCCGTGCAGGCAAACTTCCATTGGAGGCCCCACGATGGTCATCTGTCACTTGGGCAGGGCTTCTTCATGCCCTCCAAGGGAACACTTCAATCCACTACCGAGCTGGTAATAGCTGTACTCAAATGGATAACAAAGCAAAGCTTCAAAGAGAAACTGCAGAATTGGAATTTGTACACAGATTTGACACTGTCAACTTAGGGCTGAATAGAGACTATGGTTTTTTCCTTATTACAACAGGTAATTTTGCCACCGGACTCCCTGTGCGTTTTGCTGAGCTAGACTAGGCTATCCCGTTGTAACGTTTATCAATGAAGACTATTATGACCAGGAAAAAAAGACTGGGTTAGAAGAGCTTGCTGAAGCAAGAGGTTGTTCCAGCACCATCATGGGTGGTAAGAAGGAACTGAAATGCTCCTTATATTAGTGAATGTGTGCACGACCCTAGAGTGTGCTCGAGCCAGCCTTATGGATACCGCTGAAGGAAAAATCTCTGGCACCACTGCATGTGGTGCACACACACCTGACATGAATGAAGTCTTTCTCACACAACGTAAGATAACAGCAGCCATACTGGATCAGACCAATGGGCCATCCAGCTCAGCATCCTGTTTTCTGACAGTGGCCAATGCCAGGTGACTCAGAAGGAAAGAACAGAACAGGGGATCGTCAAGTGAAGGGTGTAAATCTTTGAAGCAAGTCCAAAGGACAGTGTTAGGTTAAAAACCATCAATTCAGGTTCTTCTACTATGCATATCTTGGTGGTATCCCATCCTGCAGTGTGATCTGTGAGGGGAGCCTCATGAAAAACACTATCTCAGAGTTAGGTATTAATAATGATGTTAGTACGGTGTCCAGTGAAGTCAACGGGGCTCCAAGCAAGTGCAGGATTTTGCTCGTGCAGACCTCAGTGCAGGATTTGTCCTGTGTGTCTGAGTGACAAGACAGCTGGAGGGCAGGGACAGGATAGAGTGACACCCAGACAAAAATCTCAGGAGGCTCAACAAGGACAAGTGCAGAGTCCTGCACTTAGAATGAAAAATCGCATACGCTGATACAGACTGGGGACAGGTGCTTGTGGGCCGGATCCAGCCTGCGGGACGTAGTTTGCTCGCCAATTTCACTTTGTTTAGAGTTTCTAGATAATTTCATTTTCTGCTGTCCTAGCTCAACACGACAATATTTGGGGCTATAAACATAAGAGGGGAATGTAAAGTCCTGTTTCTGTAACAATAAAACAAATGAAACCATCATCTCTCTCTATATGTTTATATCAGACCAATCACTACACTACAAAAGTGCTGACTCTACTCTTGTTCTAATATCTTCCACACATCTTTTAGAAAAGTCACAATTTTGGACAAAATCAGCCCCAGCTACATCCTTTTAAAAACAAAACGTAAACTTTTATTTTTAAGCGTCTCCTTTGTTCAAACCTCCACTTCTCTAGACAATAATTGCTAGGAAGGGGATTTCTAAGATAACTTGAAGTTGAGTGCCTCAAATAATATAAAGACCACAGTGACAAAATGAACTGCTTTCTCAATTTTGGACCATTGTGAAAGAAAGTCTCTTGCATGAAAACCCAGATTTACCTCAGACATTGAAAGATTTTTCAGTACATTGGATTACACTGAAATTTGCCATTCTTCCTATACAAGTAGAGAATCTTTGGGCCAGATTTAAATCTGTTACATTTTATTTAACTGTAGTGAATCCATTGCCTTTAAAAGAAGTTACACCTGATCTTCCATTTGTTTGGATTGAGATTGGAATCTGACCTCCTGCATCTCCGTAAAAGTTAGCATTTAGAAACACAGTGAAGTCCAATAAAGAGATTAAACACAAGATCAATTTAACTGGAGAAAAAAATCTCATTTAACAGTATCGAGTTTGAATTCATCCCTGATGAAGGCGGTTACACTCAGTCAACCCAGAGTTAAAAATCAAGCTGATTAATAGGCAGCATTCCACAATCTCATTGGGAGATTTAAAGTTGCCTGTACCACACTGCTTTGCTGCTCCAAAGCAGACTCCCACCACCTAGGAACGCTGACCCTGCAATCCACAGCATGTTCCGCTGGCCTCTTTCATGGAGAAAATGATGCTTCCCCCCACCTTCGGCAGGCAGTTTATTCACACTGTGTAAGTGACATGTCGCTTGAGAAATCAAGGTAGGAACACCAGTCATAACAGCATCATGATGGCCAATATTTGCGTAGCGTGGAAAAGTAAATATTGCCGGGATTAAAAGCCGAACAAGTACAATGTGGAATACAGAGAAGGCCAAATCCTGTTACAGTGATGAAAATCTGGAGCAACTCCACAGGAAATGGGAGCATCCTGATGGGCGAAAAGGCTGCATTTTTCAGTTCTGTGAGTTCAACACAATTGCCCAGGCTCATCAAGATGAAGGCTAACAGGTGAAGCGACATTAACAGGCTGTGCTGTGGCGTAGACTTCTCTCAAGCTACACCATCGGCACCTCGTGCAGGTTCATGCACGTTAACCGGCATCTTAGTGGCGTTTTCAATCATGTTCTGCTAATATAATGACAAACCAAACCCTCCCTTTGCATCTGTCAGCACAAGGCCAATGGAGTCACTCCAGATTTAGAATGGTGAAATAAAGAGATTCTGGCCCAGAATCATATGCACACCTGTAAAATACCAATATTAAAAGCCAAGTTCTATTAGGTTACATTGGCTTATATCCAGAGTCATTCTTCTGACTTCAACAGAGTTCCTCCCAATTTCCCCTGGTATAAACAAAATTAGAATCAGGCTCAAGGTTTGAAAAAGGGTCCAAGGGAAAATGCTTCTTTAGGCCCAGATTCTGTCATCCGTACTCACGTATCTCTTGGTGATGGTATTGTTCTATTCGAGTGTGTGCGCCAGAATCTGATCCTCCGCATTTACACTGGTGTACAAAACTGCTCCATGGAGTAATGTTCCCAGCATTAGTGGCCCTCCCTTTTAAATTTATAGCCAATTTAAAATAAATTGAAACAGATAACTTGTACTATTAAATTATGTTTTCATTGCAACACTTCCCTTCACTATATGCAAACCACTGCTTTAGTTTAAAAATCTTTGCTAGTAAGCGTGCCACATACAAAGCTCATCAAAATATGACATTTTGAACACAGAACCAGTTAATGTAGATACCAGAATTGTGGCCTGAATGTCAAAGTTCAGTAAACAGACAAGACTATTAAAAAGAATTCTCATGTAGCTCTGTAACAACATAATACCTACCTGGCAATAGTTAACTAGGGAACAAAAGGAACTATTTTGTTGCGTTCTCCAGAACTGACACCTGGGTATAATCCTTTAATTAGACAAGGAACTTTAAGAGGAAACAAAATTCATTTTAGCTACAAAAGGAAATCAAAGAAAAGGTTATACACATCTATACGGTACATGCTCAGACTTACAGAAAGCAACCGGGCTGGCACAAAAGAAAATGGGGATGATAAAAAAATGCAACTGAATTAATTTTTTTCAAGGCTGGGAAGAGGCCAGTGGGAGCAATCTGTAGGCATTTTCTTTTACAACACACAATCCTACTACATGAAGTTTAAACCAAGCCTGTTCTTTTCTGAATCTAGTAACTGGCAATAGACTTCAGTGAAATGATACCACAGTAAGTGAGAGTAGATCAGGTCCAATGCACTAGAATATAGATCTTGCTAGCGGCGAGGGGCTAACAGCTGATTATATGGGCACAGGCAGAGCCTAAGCACATTTCCCGGGTAGACTTGGGAAAAGCCTAGCCCATAGCACTGTTTGGTAGTACAATTAATAGCATGCTGCTCCATCCCCATCTACAGTGGCCAGCAACAACATATTGCCACCCTGTCAACAAGAGCTGTGGTTAAAGAGTCTGAGATTTCATTATGGATAGAGACAGGGCACTACACATGGGATAAAGTTGTTTTCATGTTTGGCCAGCGTTTACATAAGGCTTCATATTCAATGTCAATTTCTAACTCGCTGCGAAGTTCAACATTGCTAAGTTAGCTTAAATGTTTCTTTTTTTCTTCTACTCTCCTTCAACATACTCAGCTGGCTCTTGTTTCCGCTTTTTGTGTTTTTTCTTTGATTTTTTTTGCTTTGCCTCAGAGTCTTCTACACCAAGATTTTCCCTAGCAGACATTCCAGGGGAAACTCCATTCCTTGGGAAAACACAAGAGTTCCCGCCACAATTCACATCTCCACTTTTGTGCTGATTTTTAGTTTTCTTTTTCTTTTTCCCTGGTTCATATTCAGTGTCTGGTGTTTCCAGTTCTTCTTCCCTGGAGCTGGAATGTTTCACGCTTGGTTCTTCATAAACATCCAGGTTCTCTGCCTCAACGTTTTCATGGCTTCTCTTCTTCTTTTTGGATTTGGTTTTCAGTCCAGGTGAGGACTCAGCTGCTGACATGCCGGGATCAGCTAACTCACTCTCTTGTTTAGTCTTGAATTTCTTCAGTTTTGCCATGCGTCTGGCAAAATACTCTTGCACCGTCATGGTGCTGGTCACTGTATTGCTCAGGTCCACTGGCATGGACATCCTGTGGTCTTCTTTTCTGCCCTCTCTTGGAGAATCGGTACTGATGTTGTCCTCCTGGGGAAAGAATTTAAAAGGTGATCAGGGAAAAGATATGCAACATATGGATTTAAAAGTTTTTTGTATTTCAACATCTATAGAGAAAAAAAAGGTATCTAGGGCCAGACCCTAGACTGAAAGTCCTATGGATTTCAGTGGGAGCAGGATCTAGGCACAAGGAGGGAGAACACAGTGGAACTTTGCCCAAGAAAGCTCAGGTGATAAATAAATTTGTTAGTCTTTATAGGTGCCACAGGACTCCTTGTTTGTTTTACATTTTTCAGCGTTGCAAAAGTAACCTTAATTTTGGTCTTTCCTAATTTTTGAGAGTTTGACTTTGCAACCTAGTGTTCTATTAGTATAATATATATTACACATGAAAAGACTACCAGAAAGCACAAACAAAGTAATGCACATTGGAAAAAATAACCCCAACTATACCTATAATATAATGGGGGTTAATTTGGCTACAACGAGTCAAGAAAAAGATCTTGGAGTCATTGTGGATAGTTCTCTGAAGATGTCCATACAGTGTGCGGAGGCGGTCAAAAAAGCAAACAGGATGTTAGGAATCATTAAAAAGGGGATAGAAAATAAGACTGCAAATGTATTATTGCCCTTATATAAATCCATGGTATGCCCACATCTCGAATACTGTGTACAGATGTGGTCTCCTCATCTCAAAAAAGATATTCTAGCACTAGAAAAGGTTCAGAAAAGAGCAACTAAAATGATTAGGGGTTTGGAGAGTGTCTCGTATGAGGAACGATTAAAAAGGCTAGGCCTCTTCAGCTTGGAAAAGAGGAGACTGAGGGGGGACATGATAGAAGTATATAAAATTATGACTGATGTGGAAAAAGTGGACACGGAAAAGTTGTTTACTTACTCCCATAATACAAGAACCAGGGGTCACCAAATGAAACTGATAGGTAGCAGGTTCAAAACAAATAAAAGGAAGTTCTTCTTCACACAACGCACAGTCAACTTGTGGAACTCCTTACCTGAGGAGGTTGTGAAGGCTGGGACTATAACAATATTTAAAAGGGAACTGGATAAGTTCATGGTGGCTAAGTCCATAAATGGCTATTAGCCAGAAAGGGGTTAAGAATGGTGTCCCTAGCCTCTGTTTATCAGAGGATGGAGACAGATGGCAGGAGAGAGATCACTTGATCATTGCCTGTTAGGTTCACTCCCTCTGGGGCACCTGGCACTGGCCACTGTCGGTAGACAGATACTGGGCTGGATGGACCTCTGGTCTGACCCAGTACGGCCTTTCTTATGTTCTCCATTAAAGGCAGGCCTTTCGATCCAAAAATCACTGCTAAATTCAACAGCGATTTTGCAGATGCAGTGTTTGAGAAGGGATCTTGTATCTAGACAATAAATATATAACAAGAAGCAAACAGTCACTGTGGCCTGGTCTACACTGCTGACAAAATTTGGTGGCAGTCAAGAGTAGTTACAAAAGCTACACAGACTGCTTGCGTAACTCCCGTTGACTTTGTAACGTCACTTCTACACGCTGTCTTCACTGCACTGCGCTGATGGTATATGGGTTCCCACTGATGTAGCATATGCCAGCTGAGAGGGGTGGTTTTTACAAGCTTAACATCCAGATCAATTGAACGTATCTTTATTGCCCACTTAACTGATCCAGATAAATCGAGCTGACCGCAGCGAATTTGCTGCCACCAGTGAAGACATCCCCTGAGTTGAGTAATGGACAGATGGCATTAAGGGAAGGATTAACCTTTTAAACTAAGGGTTAGACACAAATGGGATTGATAATACAAAGCTTGCTGTTCATTATTTACAAACAAATCCCTATAGAGACTCTGAGGTGTTTATATAGATAACTAGCTCTCAAAATTACTTGACTATTGTTAATTGTGGAGCGTCTTTCAGACACTGATGCTCACACGTCAATGTGAGAGGCTATCCAGAAATGCTGAATATTTAGACAGTTCTTTTCAATCGAAGTGTAAACATTTTAAAATAACTGCTGGGTCATGAAGTCCAAACCCCACCCTAATAGCAACTTGTAAGAGAGGGAAAAGACAAAAAAGAAAATAATACTATACCAATACTCAAGAATAGAAGTCAGTCACCACAGAGTACATTTAAGGATGATATGTGTAAGTGGTGGTGGGAACTGACACTCTCATTTCAGAAATGCTTGGATAAATGGAGCGACCAATTCATCCTCCCCTGAATTTTATATATAGCCATTTATACTATGGAGATAAGGTATTTGGACTTTCAGAAACCCTTTAACAAGGTACCTCAGCAAAGGTTCTTCAGCAAAGTAAGCTGTCATGGCAGGAATACGGGGGAAGACTCTCTCCAGGATCTGTAACTGGTTAAAAGAGAGGTTCTCAACCTTTCGCAGATTGCAAGACACTTGTTGGTGTGTCATGACCCTATAGGACACACATGCCCACTCCCGCCAGGCTATCTCCCCTGCTCTCCATGACACACTTACTTCTGTGTGGCGACATAGTAATGTCAAAATTAAAGTAAATCAAGTAAAAATTACTTTAGTCTAGACAATCAAGTCCAAAGCTGACTCTGAAGAGTTACAAAGGGATCTCACAAAGCTGGGTGAATGGGCAACAAAAATGGCCGATGAAATGCACTGCTGATAAATGTAAAGTAACATGCTGGAAATCACAACTACACATACAAAATGAAGAGATAAATGACCTGTTACCACTCAAGAAAGATCTTGGAGTTACTGTGGAGGGTTCTCTGAAAACATCCACTTAATGTACAGTGGCAGTCGAAAAAGCTAACAGTGTTAGGAATCATTAGGAAAGGGGTAAAGAATAATGTAGTAATTATAATACAACTATATATATGCAATTCTGGTCAACCCAGCTCAAAAAAAGAATATTAGAACTAGAAAAGGTACAGGGAAGGGCAAGAAAAATGATGTCACCTGATGAAATTAATAGCAGCAGGTTTAAAACAAACAAAAGGAAGTACTTCTTCATACAACTCGCAATCTGTGGAACTCATTGCCAGGTAATGTTGTGAAGCCAAAGCTATAATGGGGTTCAAACAAGAATCAGATAAGTTCATGGAGGATAACTCCATCAGTGGCTACTCACTAAGATGGTCAAGGATACAACCCCATGCTCTAGGTATCCCTAGCCTCTGGCTGCTCAAGCTGATGGTGGACTACAGGGGATGGATCACACAATGATTTCCTGTTCTGTTCATTCCCTCTGAATGGCCGCAGTTAAAAGACAGGATACTGGGCTAGATGGACCCTTGGTCTAACCCAGTGGGGCTGTTCTTATCTTGTGCCAATGCAAAGCAGTTGTAAAATGCAACTAAATCAGAATGGTAGCATTGTATAACCACATCGATTTCAACTGCTGTTCAAGGTGAAAGGCAGAAGTGAACGGAAAAAATATAAAACCAGTGATTTCAAATACTACAGTTATTGTTTGATGGCATACATAAGTGGCCTCGGTCCTCTTTAGGGTATGATATTATACTGGCTAGCTGAAGTGGATTTTATTACATTTTTAAGTCAGGATTTCCAGGTACAGGTCTTTACGCACGTCAGTAATCTTTACTCAGGTGATCAAGAATTTGCAGGTTCGTCTCATTAGTGATGCATCAAGAGAGGCTACTTCCTCATATCTGCTCTCAAGAGAGCTTTTCTAGTGGAACGAAAATAACATTACACTTGAAATTCCAGTAATATTTGTGTGGGCCAAAAAATTAGGTGCTTTTTCCTCTAGGAATATACCTTGTTGAAAAAGGGGAGTGTAAGCAACAGTAAGACACTTGTTAAGAAATATTATTTGAAGCTAAAACCTTCCTCTTCCACCCCCCTCCACATTTTTTCTACATTTGATGGGGAAGATGTAGGAGAAGTTTGACAAGGCAGAATGCACAGAATAAATGGTTTGAGCTGTGCTTCAGATATCTGTCTTTTTTAACAAGGTATCCCTTCCAACTTGTGTCTTAGCAAGCAACATTGGTGCAGATCAAAAATAGCTACTCTTCTAAGGCAAACTTAAAGAGGTCACTTTCTTTTCTTTCCCATCGACCTGCAAGATGATTTTGATTACCTTGGTCTACAAAAGGATAAACGGCCTCCCAGTTTTTCCAGTAAGCACCCTAGCCAAAACTGGCACTCACTGATGTGCTAAATGTCCTCAGGGACAGAGCACCAATAACCCTGGGGTAAACCAGGAAAAGGTTTTTTAACTCCCTTGGCAAGGTCTGACTCTGACAATTTAATTACTGTAATTGAATGCGAATATTAATTGAACTCTCTACATTTATTTTGAAAAATAGGGTTAGGTATAGAAACTGATTCTTTGGCTAAGCCGATAACTTCAGAAAGCATTTGTGATTCCAGAAAACAAGTTCACTCCACAGAAATTCCTGTATTGATAAGAATTTTAATAACCATGGGCCGCTGAACACAGAACTAGCAGGGCATGGAGACAGGGAAGGAGGTGCCAACCCTAAAAAACCCCCCTTGAGTTTAGGGAAAGCTTATGTAAAATCATAAATCATCTGGAAGGGCTGTTAACTGCCAGAAATGTTCCCCCTCCTCTTCCAAGTTGCACCTGATGAAGAAACCATGGAAACATCTTAGAACTATACACATGGCTTCTCTCCAACCTCTAGAAAGGCGATGTGCAGAGTTACTTCATTTTTTACACACTGAGAAACATGCTTTGAAGCGCTAAGCATTTACTAATATTCAAATTTTTACTTTTTTAAAAAACACAAAACTGATTTCAGTATTAGATTAGCAGAACAACAGCCTTACAGTGTGAAATCATGGATCCACTGAAGTCAAGAGCAAAATGCCCACTGATGTCAGAGAGTTCAGGATTTCATCCATTTTACCGTATATTTATCTAGCACCTTTCAGCCTAAAGCGATTACTAACTGTGTGTAGGAAATATTTCACCCATCGCTGAAATGCAGCCACCTTTGATAGGGAAAGTGGCAGTGGCTAAAAAAAACACACAGCAACTTGACAAGAGAAGAGGAAAGTAAGAGATGAGTTAGTAACACAGAAGTAACACACAGTAAAACTGGGTCCCGCGTGTTTCTAGGAGGAAAAGGGAGTTGGCCACAAATCAACCAACCACAAAATGACTGGCGGTTGTTACACAAGCAACAGTGGATCTTGTGTCAGTTCAAATAGATTCATGAACTCTGAACAGAAGAGAAACGTTTTCTTAACAGCTAAAGCACAAGATCAGGAGTCAGAAGATCTGAGTCCTAATCCAGACTATGCCACTGACTCACTCTGTCACCTTGGTCAAGTCACTTTACCTCTTCAGGTCTCAGCTTCCCTGTTATGTGACTTAACAGGAGTTGTCGCTTACTTGACTATTAGAATGGCGTGGAATAAAAAATACAGTGGAACTGAGGACCGCATAGTAGAAGTTTGAATATACTTTTAGTAGACGCTCTCCTTAGCACCAGAAATTTGGATTGATGCAGAAATTATGGAGTATACCTACGTTCTGTGTTATAGCAGAGATGACTTTGCACCACTCCCATGGAGAGAGTAAAACTACTACGCAAGGAACAGCTCCCAGCTGCCTAATGGCTTTCTAACACAGATCCAACATTGACGTAAAGAAGCAGAGTAAATAAACGGATGTGCATGGCACTTTAAAAACCTTAAAGATGATGAGGTCTCTGCTATGAGGTTCTTGTAGGATCAGAGGTGTGACTATGAACACCTGAACTAAGCCAGGGGTGTCAAATTCATTTAGCCTTGATAGCCATTTCTGTCAGTAATTCAGTCTGGCAGGCCACAAAATGATATAAGAAAAAATAAATCTCACAGCAATGACTTGTACACGTGGTCTGTAGTCTCTTGACCATTGGTATGAAAAAGCCCAATTACTCTAATGAAGTTGGGTAAGTCTTTATATGATCAAATACAATTCATTCTTACCAGATTTAAGGGGAAAATCCTGGCCGGGTACAACCAGTGTGGGCCACAGCAAAGCAGATCGCGGGCTGCAAATGGCCAGCAGGCCACATGATTGACATCGCTGAACTAACCACATGCACAAATGTTTGCGGGATTGGGACCAAAGAGACAACACAGCGTAATGACTCTAGTGCTGTTTTAGTTTAAACACTTTTTCTTTTTTCTTTTTCAAGTATTAGCCCAAGTCTGTAGCCAATTCTACTATGTCAGAACAAGAACCAGCATTTAGGAGGCTGATAAAATGGGAGTATCAGCAATACGGTGCACGGATATTGTTCTGACCATTCAAAACACACATGCACCCATGACTAAGGGCTGGCTTTGCAAGCACTTTGGAGATAGTACTTTATGAAAAGCTAATACATCAACCTAACAACAACATGGCAAGATTGCAAGAGATATAAGACAACTTCCTGGAAATTAAGGAACACTTCGGTGAAGGATGATATTAAAACTAGTGGCCAATTGTGATAACTCGACCTACACGTTTCCATTACTTGTAAGAACGTAAACGTTCAGAAAACGCTGCAATCATTTATAACACGCAAATAGAGAAAGGAATGAAAGGGAGACAGAAATATGGAATTAGCCCAAACAAAAACGCCCACTAATATAATTCAGGCTTAGTAAATAAAAAGAGGCATAAGACCAAAAAAATCAATAAACCAAAATTAGTATATTGAAGAGTGGGCTTTCTCAGAGGACAAAATAATGAGGGGATGGACTATTCTGCCGGTTACCCCCCTTCAGTCTCCTTGCAGGGGGTAGGGCTGGGAAGAAAATTTGACAAATCTGTTTCACCCTCCATCTCCTGGACCTTCTTCATCCTAACCCTTAGTAATGTCCTGACCAAATGGGCCAGAAAAAATGGACACAAAATGACGTTGCCATTTCTGGCAGCTTCGGCTGAATCCCAAATACCGCCTGTGAAACATGACTGGGCTTTTGACAAGAGCGCCAGCTCCTGAAGGAAGGTCTCGTTTCCCTTAAAGGACTGTTAGATAGCCTGTCAGAGAGTATCTGTTGAACCAGTGCGCTTTCTGAAGGGAAAAGGAACAAAAAACGTTGCTAACACAAAACCCTCACTTAACATTTTAAATGCTTCAATAGTTTTTTTTCACTTTAATAAAAAGGTTAAAAAGAATTAAGCGCGTGATGCTGACTGAGGACTCTTAACCCCAAGCCTTGTTTAGCACTAGCTAATGTTAGACAGAAACTGGGTTATTTTAATGCCTTTGAGCCACGTATTTCACCCACATTAAAACAACAGATCCTATATCCAGAAGGAAGAGATCCGAAACATTAGTTTTTTCTCTCCCTCGTCTTTCTTTTTCCTTTTCTGCTATTCATTGTTTCCTCCCTTTCCTCTTGGCCCCTCATGCCCCATTACAAAGATGTAAAGGCAGAGGTATGTTAAACTCCACCTGCAGTAAACTTCAAGAGTGAAAATTCCATTTAGTGTGATGTGGCATTCGAGTCCTGAATGGGGACATTTTTCAAAAGGATTTTATTTCTGGTTCCTCTAACCAGTTTAGCTTTCCTATTTTTTGCTCTCCTATAAGCGGATTCTACTGTGCTAGACCCTTGGAAAGTTACTGTTATCCACCGGTTAGATGTTAAAAGCTGCATTCCATAGGGATTCCCATCTCCTTCCCCCGCCCAGCTGTTCTGACTAAGCTGACAAGGAGAGGGGTTGTGAAGTAACCTATAGAAGAAGGGGAAAGGAGGAATCTGTGACTTCCAGATTTGATGCAGCTGTTTCCTGCAAAGAGTGAAGAGGAACCAGTTTTGCTATAACTGCTTTCTTCTGCAACTAGAGAAGATGAATAGAGGTCCTGGCATCACTTCTGTGGTATAGAAGGTGAGGGATCTTTTTCCAGAAAGCTCTTTGCCTATTATAGGGAATCTCTGCTTAAAAAGCAGTTTTGGGGCAAGAAAACAAAAGAGCATTTCACTGCAGAAGTCCCACTATATAAAGCTGAGGTTATTTTGTTTTTAAATACCAGCCAAAAATGTGGATTCCAAGACATTATTTAGACACTCTGCTGCACGCTTATAGCATATATATGCTGTTGTATTTATGAAGTCTTTTTTCCCCTCCTTAATTCAGAAATGAGACACTTCAGTTAAAAGGAGGCTAGACATCCTAGGTTGTTTTATCAACTTTCTCCCAAGAGCTTTAAATTCATATGTGGCTCCTGTTAAAAACAGGACCATCTTACTCAACAGATGCAAGCTCTATGGATCTAGAACTCTATTTTCTTATTTTAGAAACAATATATTTTATTGTTGATCACTTCTGTTAGACCTACAGGGCATGCACTGCTCTGGGAGACTGAGCTAGAGTCTAATCTGGTTTGTACATCATAGCAGAAGTGTAAGTAAATTCCAAGTGCAAAGACAAATTTCGCCTTTAGTTACACCTGTTCAACCCCACTGAAGACAGATACAACTCAAGGCAGAATCTGAAGATTACGAAGTTGCACAGTTGTGCCAGATAAAAATTTGGCTGGCAAAAAATTTACTGGTGATATGGCAGCCACAAAGGACACACTTGACTTTCAGATCCCATGCGGAGCCAACGGCATTGACAGTTAGGACAAACGTTTTTATAATGTTAACTCAGCAAATATGATATGGCATCACAGAAAATTCATATTGGACCTCATGATGCCATTCTGATAGACCCACTTCCAGAGTAAAACAGTTTGCATTTTAGTGTAAACCAACAATTGCAGCAGGCAAATCCAGACCTAACAGGCCAGAATATGTAAACCCAAAGGAGAACACAGCGGGAGGAGATACCATATGAGATGTGATGGTGAGGATGTTTGGGAGACAAGGACAAAGGGGGAAAAAAGATGGTAAACAGATTTGTGCACACAGTAATAATCAAGCTGTGAAAAAAAAACGTGAGACATCTAGATATTCTGGTGACATCCAATTCACTCTACCTAAAGATCTGAGGTCACAAAAACCTCTGTTCCTATTCATTTCCTTGTAACTTGCAGCTGTGTGTTAGATTTAATAAACAAGGCTAAGGAAGATATTTCCTTTTGGATTCCTCTACCCGCACAATACAGAGATCCAAACGGTGACATCATCTTCCCTCTTCCAAGAGGCTTCTAAATAAGTCCTAACCAGGGTGTTCTTGTCTTGCATAATAATAGAGAAAACAGGGAAATCACAGCAGGGGACTGGGAGAGTCAGGCTGCCCATGTTCTATTCCTAGCTATACTGTCGAATCTCACTGCGGTCTTGAAGAAGTCACTATCTGTAAAATGGGTCTAATAATCCTTAACTGACTCACAAGGGAGTTGTAAGTTTTTCATTAATTAAATGTTTGCTAAGTGCCTTGATAACTTCCAAGGAAGAGGTAGAACATGTTATGTAAATACCAAGGCCTTACGTTTATGCAACCTTAGGTTGTATGTTGCAAAGATTGTTGTCGTAAGCGATCCTGCGATAGAGAAGAATAATCTCTTTCACCAGTGTTTCTTTTAATGGGTCCTTTGTTTTGGGTTTTGGGTCCTTTGGTGTCTAAGAAGTCTGATCCTTGAGCCGCAGACTCGTTGGCAGATGTTGCAGGTGATGTAGAAAGGCAGGCTTGGTCCATGACTGCTGCACGAAAATTGTCTGTCCTCTCTTTTCTGAGTACAAGGCAAGGCAATTTTCCACCAAAATGGTAGTTCCTTCTCTGACAAGTCTTCGCCAGTTGCTGGCTCCCAGCACGTGATATTGTTGCTACATCTCTTGATGTTTGTCTTGGGGGTACCTCTGAAGCTTTTTTTGGCCTCCTCATTTCCTTTCTCCTTTGGAGAGTTGGGCATACAACAATTGTTTTGGTAGACATCACGCATGCACGCACGCACAGTGCCTGCTCCACCTCAGCTGATGATGGATAATCAGGGCCTCAACACGGAAGACGCTGGTCACTGACATACGCAACACTCCCACTTTATATTGAAGATCTCCCGAAGAAAGTGCAGGCGCTGGTGTTCCAGGTTTTTCAAGTGTTTTCTGTGAGTCACCCAAGTCTCACAGCCAGAAAGGAGAGTCAGGATTATGTTTTGCAAAGTAAAAGTCAAGCACTCGTTCTGATGTCACAGCTGCTGAACACCCGGTGAGACAGTCTGCCAAAGGCAAGGTTGGCACCGCCGATTCTGTGCCGAATCTTGACGTCTGTGTTTGCCCTCTCTGAGAAATGGCTGCAAGGTAGGCAAAGTATTCTACATTTTTCCAGTTCATCTCTGTCAATCTAGATCTTCCTTGCTGGATCTGATGATTTACCGGAAGCAGGCTGGTGGAAAACTTCTGTTTTGCTGATATTCACGGTTAATCCCAGGCTTTTGTAAGCTTCTGAAAAGCAGTTGAGGGCCTTTGGTACACGCAAGCTTCTTCAGTGTGTCAAGGTGGTAGTCAAGGAGGAGGTTCCAAAGATACCATGGCCAAGGATGAACTTGCAGCTGAACTCAGTTAAGTCCTTTTGTACATTTGTTCGTGATAGTCTTCAACATGACCGCATACTAAATTTCAAACACAATTACAATCCTAGATACACACAGATCACCTCAGATTAATCTTTACATCCGTGTGTACTTACACTAATTTCAGTGCTATAATGGTCCGGGTTAGCCTTCCAGTCAGGGGTAGACAGCCCTGATTTTGTTATTACTCAGTGTAGCAGCACACAGAGGCCCAATCAGGATCAAAGACCTCAATGTAATAAAGGCTGTACAAAGACACAAGAGGACATGGTCCCTGTCTTGAAGAGTGTATAATTTTCTTCTTGCTTTAATACTTCACCTGTAAAGTTTTCTCCAAGTCTGTTTCCTTATCAAATAAACGACTACAAGCAAGGTTAAACTGGCACATATGGTACTGCAGGTTCATACATGTGTGTTGCAGGTACACTGGAGTATATATTACTTGGGAAACGTTACCATTCAGTTAAAGATGATCACACAACAGAGGCAGAATTACAAGGTGGATTTAATTTTTTTCATTTCCTGATGTTTAAGTTTGCATTAATATAGCTTTATTTTCCTGTGGAATTAAAAATGATAAAGGTGCACCGAGAAATAGGTCAAGCAAAGAGTCCTGTGGCGCTTTTAAAGACTAACAAATTTATTTATGGGTGGGTGAAGTCCCATTTCATCAGATGCTAGAAAATGGAAAAAATCTTACCGTATGGAAGGGAACATAAACCCTGTGATTACATTTCATTGCATCAGGTCAGATTACTTCAGCAAATCGAACAAGATGTATAGATTTAAACAGGGTGGAACAACGTATCAGAAAGTGGTGAGGCTGAGAGAGGTGAGAATTTCTAGGGTTAATCCTGTTGCCTGCATATGATTCTGCAGGTACTTTTCAGCTGCACTTGGTGAATGTGTGTTTAGACGTAACAGTTAATCCTTATTAGACTCTAGAACACCAAAGGCTATTCAAATTGTTGGTTGAAGCGTTTGCTCCCGGCTGTCAGATACAGCACCAGTTATATGACAGGAAGGGAGCACATGAAGTACACTTGGCTAATCAAATCGCAAGGATACTAGTGGGCGGGGAAAGATTGTGTTGAGATAAGCAGTTGGGAGGAATGATGCTGTAATGCACTTGGAAATACCCAGAAGACGGAAAAGATTTCTGGCCAAGATTATCAGAGGAAGCCATGTCAGCAGCAGGGCTTTTTTTTTAAAGGATGAGGAAAACACATGTATTTTGAACTCTGAAAATAATATGGACGCATGGGAACATTCAAGTGTACTTCTTTGGTCACGTAAAATCAGGCATTAAAGTTCCTCTGAGGATTATAAAAACAAATCCTCATGGGTTTTTTTTTTTTCTCCTTAAAAAGTCTTTGTATGAGGGAAAATACACAGTTAAAATTACTCCGTAAGGGGGTAATTAGCCTCAGAGCCCATCCAAAGAATCAGGTCTCTTGCATTGGGGAATACAGACATTTCCTGTTTTTCCGCAAGTGGCAGAAGAGGAGCTGTTAAGAAAGCCTGTGTCACCTTTTGATCACTTATCTGTTTAACAAGCCATCATAGCTAACTAGTTCCTCCTCTTTGCACAGCGCCAGGAAAGCTATCCTCATGGTTACACTACGGACTGCTAATCCAAAAACGAGAGAGAGAGAGAAACAGAGTATTTACCATCCAGGAGAGCTTGCAGTCTAGGAGGTAGATACAGGTGAGTGGGAGTGCACAAATCTGAGTGTATATACAAAATAAAATACCCTCCCCCCAGTTGGGGTCTCATGGAAGAAGTGGGTCTTCATAAAGGGTCTGAAGGCAAAGACGGTTCTAGACCCAGGTTTGACACCGCCATGCTGTGGGTGACCTGGAGAAATTCACTTGTGAGATGCAACTAATGTTGTGCACAATTGTCTTGCTTCTGCTTTCAAGGCCCCTGCCTACATTTCTGATCGAGTCTCCTGGCGAACATCAAACCACATTGCCACAGATATCAGCTGGGACACCCCTTTGCCTTCTTTCATCAACTTACCCAGGCCTTCCGCAAGCATCCCCTTACACTTGGGGCACCCTTCCAAAAGGACAAATGCACGTATGCACAGCTGACCCATGTCATAACCAGTGCCCTTCCTTAGCTCGCTCCTTCCCTGCCTTGTGTCCATTCCTTGGATTGTAAGCTCTCTAGGGCAGCGGTTCTCAGACACTGTGTTGGGACACAGCGGTAAATGTGTCCCAGGGAGATGGCTGGATTCGGCCTGGGGTGGGGGGCTGTTGTGTGCTGTAGGGTCATGACACACCGCCAAGCATGTCACAACCCACAAAAGGTTGAGAACCACTGCTCTAGGGGAAGGCCCTGTTTTCTCTGATAGCAACCTTCAACTACGTGAAGGGGTGCTCCAAAGAAGAGGGAGCTAGGCTATTCTCAGTGGTGACGGAGGACAGAACAAGGAGCAATGGTTTCAAATTGCAGCTGGGGAGGTCGAGGTTGGATATTAGGAAAAGCTTTCTTACTAGGAGGGTGGTGAAGCATTGGAATGGGTTACCTAGGGAGGTGGTGGAATCTCCATCTTGGGAAACTTTAAAGGCCCGGTTAGACAAAACCCTGGCTGGGATGATTTAGTGGGAGTGGTCCTGCTTTTAGCAGGGGATTGGACTAGATGACCTCATGAGGTCCCTTCCAGCCCTAATATTCTATGAATCAGCACACATATGGGTGCTGTAGATTAATTAACAAATAAACACCAATAAACGTGGGGCAGAAATGCACAAGTGACCACATGCTACTTAATGTGGAACAACTCTACCTGACCAGAACCTCTGCACACAAAGATCGAGGCCCTGCCCTCGTAAACACTAGGCATTAATGAACAGCTGCCAAACTAACTGTGGCTGAACCTGAAAGAAAACGAGTCCAAATCTCCCACTCAGGAAGGAAGGAAAAAACCTTTCCCAGCCCTCTTACTGTAGTGTATCTGTTCCCAGTTCTTGAGCCTTTTAGGAATAAAGTGAAGCCTCCTCACTGGTTCCTGAGCTGCTCCTGAGTATGGCTCCCACTCTCTCTAGTGTGGTCTCTTTCCATGGTTTTGCAAGGAGGGAGATTGGGAGTCATGCTCCTAATAACTGAGTGTGGTTTCCATTTCATCCCAGCATGGCTGAGAAAGCTGAGCCTAGACCTGCCTGGGAGGAAAGTAAGGAATGAAACTGGGAAAACAGAGGTGGCGGAGGGAAGGATGCAGAAAGTGGAGAACAAGTGAGAAAATGGGTGCAGGGTGGCCAGTGGGAAGATGAGGGATCTGTTCAGAGAGGGAAATATTGTTTCAGGGGCCTGGGTGTTTCAGAGAGACATGGGGACTGTTCCTGGACTCGAATACACATTTGCAGTACTGATAACAGATCTGGTGACAGAAGCTCTTGCCTTGAAACAACAGCTTCTACTGCTTTCTAGTGACAGCCCAAAACAGAATCAATGGTCCGACTTTTCCCAGCCACCAGCCATCTGTACAGCTAGCCAAGAGAAGGCGCAGATATTGATATTAGCGGAGGAATGGTCCAAAGAGATCACAGCTCCTAAGGCGTCATGCCCGTTTGATCAGAGCAGCCTTCCCACTTTGAACAAGATGGAGCGTGGCATACTGGGATCTGTAGTTTCCATGCAGTCCCCTGTAGTAAAGATGATGGCATTGATGGATAAGGATTAACATCTGATCCACTGGCAGAACATTGACAACTCCACACACTTCAACCCTCTAGGGATAAGGCCTATGTCAGCCTGTACACATTTATTCCCTCGGTCTGTTTTACTGCTCATCCAAAAACTCTCAGCATCTTATGGGCCATCTGTCAAAATATCAGCACAGACCTCGGCTTCTTCACTTTGGTCACTAAGATTTCAAACATCAGAGTACCATCAAGTTGGAGTGGGAAAAGTCAGGGCAAAACAGAGGACACACTGGCAGAGATGTTCTGACTAAATGAAGGAGTTTTGATTTCTGTGTAGAATAATTCAAGACACATCCTTTATTATTCCTTTCCCTCACCACTTCTGAAAACCTGGCTCTCTCCTTGCTTCTTTCTCACCTAGATTACTACACACTTCTCCCTTCTAGCCTACTTCACTCTTCCTTCAATCCGTGCATCAGGCTCATCCACCACTTGGCAGATCACACCGTGAGCCTTAGTCTACACTTGCCGCCCTTTTGAGCAGCAGTCGCCGGGAGATACGCAAAGTACGTAAAATACCTTGTGTAACTCCCGCCGACTTCTTAAGTGCTCCCTACACATTACACAAAGCCGACCGGAAATGGTGTCTGGTCGGCGTAGTGTTACTATGGTTACAGAGCTGGTGTTACAGCTCCGGTTCTGTGTTCGATTGAGTGCGTCTACACAGGAGGCTCAATCGAACCCAGAAGATCACGCTGACGGCGGCGATTTTGCCGCTGTCAGTATAGACTTACCCTGAGTGTCTTCACTAGTTGACTGTACCTTTCAGCGTTAAGATACCTGTGCTCTTCTGTTGCCTACTTCTCTGCCTCTTTCTTCGTACCGCCACCCTCATGTCTAATATTCATAGATTGCAAAGACAGAAGACACAATTACAATCATCTTCCATATAGCGCAGGCCATAGAATTTCAGCTCTCTGGTCTCCTCCCATTTGCAGTCTTCATAATTTTTTCAGGTTGCCCTTATGCCTAGTGTGACCTTCTTCTCCCAGAAGGCAGTGTCCTTACTTTCTGCCTTCAAAATTCTCCTCTAACTTCATTTCCAAGGGCTTACTTCTGACCTCTGCTCCATGACTTTGTGCTTTGCTTTTCTCATGCCGTATTCCCAAAACGTTGACGCTTCCCACATGGTTCGGGTAGCACCTTCTTTGCAATTACCCTGGTCCTCACTTCCCTTTGGTATGGTCATTCCCAGAGTTTATCTAATTCAAAATGATCAACTCTTTGCAGTTTTTAATTCTGTAAGGTGTCAAACACATGGCACCACACACTTTTAGTGAAAGTGACCAGAGGAGGGTGAGGACATGCCAATGCCTGTAAATCCAAACAGATTTACTGAGTGACTGAGATTCTATTACTATAATTTATATAGTGTACTAAGTAGCAGCACAGGTACAGCTGGCCAATGTGCCTCACCAAGGCTATGTCTACACTAGAATTAAAGTCGACCGTATTAAGTCGACTTAACAAAGTTGACTTAACATTTCTAGTGTAGACATAGCTCCTTGTTGACCTTATTAAGTTGATTTAACGCTTTAAGTCAACTTAATGAGGTCAATTTAGGCGCCAATCCCCGTCTACACTGGCTTTTAGTTGACTTAAGGAGTCGACTTAAGGCTTAAGTCGACCTAAAACCAGGTGTTGTTAAATCGATTTAAGGAAGTGCTCACGTCGATTTAAGAAAAGCCCAATGTGGATGTGGCTTTGTTTAGGTCGACTTAAGCCTCCTTAAATCGACCTAAATTGCCAGTGGAGATGCACTCCAAGAGTGTAATCCTTGCCTCTCAGAGCTCATAATCTAAAGCCCGGAGCGTGTACAGAGCAATACAAGTTATGATGATACATGAGTCCCATGCAAGCATGCCGGGGTGCGTGATGCCAGCCTGAATGTCTCTTGGTATGGTCCTTTTAAAAACCAGTAGGAATGGGAAGCTTATCAAAAGTTAATTGCAAACTGTTTCAGGAACAAACAGCAGCACGAGGGAAGATGTGAAGATCTGAAGGGAGATGTCAGGAAGGAGGACATGATGGAACAGGAGGAAAAAACAAACTCCTCTCACAAGTACTTTATTGTCTGTGGTTAAGAAATGCGTAACTGCCGATACAGCAAATGTTTAGATAAATGCTTGATTTCAGCCCTGAGATCAAGAATTGCTGAAGTTTTTTTCTCTTAAATTAGAGCAAAAACACAGGAGCCAGGACACACCATGGTGCTAACCCTCCAATGAGAGACTTCGTGGAGGTCATTGCTCGTAATTCAGCCTTGCCAGCTACTGCACTGAGAAGCAGGATCACACTTAAGAACAGATGCTAGCTCGAAATAGCTACCAGTTTTATTATATGTTGAGCACTGGCAGAGTATTTAGTGTAGAGAACTCAAATCAGTGTTGCCAACTCTCATGAGTTTGTCATGGGTCTCATGGCAATTTCCTTCAAGTTCCAGCTCCTGAGGTCAGGTGGATGATTTCAGCCTTCATTCGTAAATAAAAAAATGAGTTTCTAGTTCTCGTGGCTGTGAAGAAAGCTTCAAATGTGACCCAGTGCACCCTAAAGGCTCAAAAAGCAGAAGCAAATAAATATCTCTTATTTTGACATAATTTCATGATTTTTGGTGAGGCTGACTCATTTCTGAACATTTGAGGCTGGCAATACTGCAGAAACAAACAGCCTTTTCCCCAAGGAAGCTAAACACGAAAGGTTTTATCACAGATTCCACGGCCAGAAGGGAACACTGTGATCAGCTAGTCTGACCTCCTGTCAAACACGGCCATGGAACCTCCCCAAAATAATTCCTAGACCAGATCTTTCAGAAAAACATCCACTTTTGATTAAAAAATCATCAAGGACAGAGAATCTACCACAGCTCCTGATATATTGTTCTAATGGATTATATACTCTCGCCATTAAACATTTAAAATGTATTTCCTGCCTGAATTTGTCCAGTTTCACCTTTCTCCCTTTCTCTGCTACACTGAAGAGGCCATTATCCAACACCTTTCCCCCATGTAGATCCTTATAAACTGTAATCAAATCATTCCTTAACCCTCTCTTTATTAAGGTAAAGAGACTGAATTTTTTGAGCCTATCATTCACTAAAAGACATGCTTTTTAATCCTTTAATTATTCTCGAGGCTGTTCTCTGAATCCTCTTCAATTTATTAACATCATTTCAGGTCTTGCATCTGATGAAGTGGGTTATAGCCCACGAAAGCTTATGTTGTAGAAAATCTGTTAGTCTATAAGGTGCCACAGGACTCTCGTTTTTGCTGTACACAGACTAACACGGCTACCCCTCTGGAAATTTCAGGTCTTGATTCAATAGCTAGAATCCACGCCCTCCTGAACAGCTTCTTTTACTTTAATTTTAGCATCCTTTCAGCCAACATTCCCACCATCCCTTTTCCCTAAGCACTCATGCTACCTGTGTCTCACCCAGTCACCTATGACAGTGTAAATCTCCTGAGATGTGCTTTGCCAGTAGGCCTGACAACTCATTCAGATTGAGATCTCTAGAGTGATTCGGCAGTGCCAACTCATTTGTATTTCCTCCCTCAATTACTGCATACGTAATGCCACAAGAAAAGTGGTAGGGTGGGGCTCTTGACCTTTCAAAGAAATCATTTTGTATGGAGTTTAAGGTCCTGGACACTTTGAAAGACAAACTGTACCTCTGACTTAATAAAAAAAAAAAAAAAAGTGTATAAAGCAGTGTGAACACTCACACCTAGAAACAAACTTTTTAAAGCCTCTCTGTAGATATACAGGGAAAAGTAATATTGAAATTAGAATTGAAAGGTTTCAGGACATAATCAGATGATGTAGGGACTGAGGCATGGGTGGACCAGCTTAACGGTGAATCTGCAGCCAGAAACCAGAGGTAGGGATCAGAGTCAGGTGCCAAGCCAAAGGTCAGAACTGGAGACAGTCAGGAGTCAAGCCAGAGGTTGAAGCTAGAGTCAGTGTCTGGAGTAGGGTGTAGAAACAGGGACCTAAAGTGAGGCAGGAAAGCAGGAACCAGGAACCACCAGAGGCTTGGATAAGGAGGAAGAGGATGGGAGGCAGGAACAGGCAGGGCTCATGAGTCAGTCAAGTAGGAAGCATCCATAGTAGCAGACAAGCAAGGATTTGTTGTTGCTTAGACAACTTCCTGGGCCTCCCTCTGGCTTAAGTAGTGTGCCCCAGCCAATCAGTACGGCTGGACTTCTCCTCCAGTCAGGAGCTTTGTGGGCGGGGCCCTTTGTGAGCTACAGCTTTGTTAGCCCCTTTCTCCAGTCATTTGGGAGAGCTGCCAGATGGCAACCATGGTCTGAGCACTGCCCAGGGATTGGCAGGCCTGGGTTTAAGGTCCGCCATCCCTCACAGGAAGTTCACCTGGTCCTGGAACTACACAGATTCTTTGCAATCTAAAATGCGGTATATGGTGGTAACAGGTTTCAAAAGGGTAGTCGTGTTAGTCTGATTCTTCAGAGACTAACAAAAATATTGGGGGGGGGGGGTGATAAGCTTTCGTGGCAGGAACCCACTTAGTCAGATACATCTGTGTCCTCTTTTAACAGGTTCCAAAGGGGTAGTCATGTTAGTCTCGTTCAGCAAAACAAACAAGGAGTCCTGTGGTACTTTTAAAGACTAACATTTATATATCGCTTGAGCTTTTGTGGGAGATTTCGTGGGAGTGGGATTTTCTTCCACAAAAGCTCATGTGATAAATATATTTGTTAGTTTTTAAAAGTGCCACCAGACTCCTTGTTTGTTCTGTGTTAACAGGACTCCTATTACGGCCCTTAATCCACATGGACACAGATACAAAAGAAACATTTCTGTAGTATACATAAAAAGTCTGAATTTAGCAGCTGGTAAAATTAGGCACACCATCTGAGCTTAGTAGTAATGTAGACCCGTAACACCACTGCACTACTTTCCAAGGGATATTATGTCTGTTCCGTGAGAACTGATCTTACACGTCAAAAAATCAATTTTCAAAACTCCCTTCGAAACCAGTCTCCCCATTTCACAGCTTCAACCATACGGCAATAGTGTTATTACAACATTAGAGCAACCTTCCTTACTTCCAGTAGGAAAACTGACTCATTCCCATTCACACATTGTGCGCAAAATGCAAACTCTTTCTGGAATTTAATGCTGAGGGATAAGGGGGAAAAGGCGAGGCATAGAGAAGTTAGGAGCTATGGTGGAAGCCATAAGTAAAGGAGTGATGAAGCTAGAGATTTTGTTAAAGAGACTGGAAAGAAAATGTGACCGTGCATCTTCCAAGAGTTACACTGTAATCTTTTATGCGATGAGCTCTTCAGGATGAACACTTAACTTCATACCTAGTTGTATATTTGGTACATGACAAACAAATCAACAATCAAGATGGCAAAACCAAACAATTTCTATGTTTTGCTACATCCAGACTCTCTAGAACAGTTTGTAAATTCTGTGGATTCCATCCAGGATTCTGTCTAACTGGCAGTATCTGTTGCGCCAACCTGCAGAATTTGAAACAATTTATTTTTAAAAATAATTTAAAATACTTTTATAATTTAAAAAATCGAGTTATAAGGACCTCAACGCTGGTGCCCATCCACAGCTCTGGGAGTCCTTGACACACATTTAGAACCACAATATTCTAGGAGGAGGAACAGGTAGTTCACAGCAGCAGGACTCTCCTTCCCATCTTACCACTCATCATTTAATCACCAGTGCCAATACAGCTTCAATCCCCCACCATGCACCCTCCAACAGACAGAAACAAGCTCTCCATTGGCTCACTCCATTAATATTCCAAAAAGATGGCTTTGCAGCGCACCTAGTTTTTAAAACGTGGTTTTAGGTCTTGCTATTTCTAGAGCAGTGGTTCCCAAATCAGTAGCCCTTGGGGTCTTTCAAAGTGGCCCGCCGCTCCCCTCCCACTGGCTGCAGAAGGGAGCCGCTGCCTAAGGACCCAGGTGGAGCACCAGGGGCTGCAGGGTGGTTTCCCGGCTGCAGGCAGGGGGATGGGAGACCAGTGGGGAGACAGCCTCCTCGCTGTGCAACTTCCATCTGGCTGCAGTGGGGGAGGGAGGACAAGTGGGGGAGGAAGGAGGCTGCTGGAAGAGCAGCTGGGACCCCTCCTCCCATGCTTGAGGAGGGGCAGGATCTAAAAATTGTTCCGGTTTGGTCAGCACTTAGCTGTCAGGCCATGTGCTTCAGTGTGTAGTGACCGTCACTCACCTACACTAGTGCTTTGTGAGTGTGCGACACACAGAGTAATTTGCGGGTGTAAAATAGTGACTGTAAAAATGAGCACAGTACCATCAAAATGTTCACTTTAAATCCGTAGTGATTTGTAGGCCTCAACGGCATATACGCCAATACATTTTTTAAGAGTGGACCGACTGGTAGCACTTCAGGATTGTAAAAATGGTATTTGCAGCCTTGGAGCTACAAAAGTTGGGAAGCACTGTTTTAGAGCTATCCAAGTGTTGAAAGTTAATTATTAATTGATTAAAGAAACCAACCAACCAACCAACCAATGTAGTGGTGGTTTTAAATAACTCTTCTATGCCCCCTTACCTCCTGGTACCCAGATGCTATGGTGAGCAGCATCTTGGAAATGGAGAGGGAGGGATTCCGAAATCCAATTAAAGAATTAAAAAGTATTCAGGTTTGATACATCTGCGCCTTTGAAGAACTCCTCCACCAGAGTTAATTTTCTGTAACCGATACAAGAAAAAGCTGCCAACGCCATCAGATGCTAATAGTTTGGAAGGTTTATTTTTGTTTTGCCTGGTCAGATGCTTGGATTGCCCTCCAATTAGAAAAAACAATTTAAACACATTTAAAAAGTCACTTTCTAGCAACGCCTCCTTAAGTAACTAAGGAATTTCCCAACACCCCCCAGTCTCTAGGAGGAGGGTGGGAGGCAGAGGGGTTGACTTCCCGCCTTTCTAAAATGTCCTGAGGCACGGAAAAGCTGCTGTGACTCATGTAACAACATTCATAACATAATGCTGAGACTCAAGTGGTTTGAAAGATAAATGTCAGCCTCCCTAAGCTGAGAAACATGCATCAGAAATTATCGAAACTAAGGTGCGATGTCCTTTGGGATGGAAGCCAAATCAAACTGTGTAAAACTTATAATTCTGGGTCAAGCCGTCTCTGCGTGAAAGGACAGATGTATTTTTGCTGGATTGCTGAATAATGGCCATGGATTCTTAGCTAAGTTTAGAAAGGGAACGCCAAGTTTCCTTTAACATCGTATCAAAAAAAGGATGAACATCTAAATTAAATTCATAAACAAGTAACTAATTGGCTTCAACTGTATCACCTGATATCAAAAGATAAAGCACTTTACAAGCATTTTACCAGCCTCACAATATGCCCCTTGGAAGTCGGAAAACGTGGTCACATCCTACAGGTGGAGAAACTGAAGAACACACTTCAGAACAGCCTCCATGGGTATGTCCACACTGCGACTGGCCTGTGCTGGCTGGCTTGGAGTCATACGACTCAGGCTAAGGGGCTGTTGATTGCAATATAGCCATTTGGGCTCAGACCGAAGTTCAGATTCCAAGACCGTGTGAAGTGGGAGAGTCCTACAGGTCAGGTTGTCACCCAAGCTTGCATCTACACTGTAGTTAACTCCTTAGCCCAAGCCCCAGTGCCGGGGTCAGCTGGCGCTGGCCAGCCGCAGGTGTCTAAGTGGATGTAGACATCCATTCCTGCCACGAGGGCGACGAGCGCCCAGAATGTCTGAGTCCCAGTTTTGTGCTCTAATTACCAGTCCATGCTTTGTGCACTATGGTCGCCTTTATATCTACATCAAATTGAGTGATGTTAAAACTATCCTCCCTTAAAACAACCCATTTTGGACCATACGCAAATTCCCCTCTCCTCACATACTCACGCCCTCCAGAACCACAGCTGGACCAATTTGCTCCCCAATTTACGAGACATGTAACTTCACCAGTTTTGAGGCTATGGCAAAGGGCAAAATTTGGCCTATGAAGACACCAAACAAATGTCACCGACTTCAAGAGATTGAGCAATATTTGGCTGATGAAGCTCTCTTTGTAAGACACATTGTAACCTGCCTCACCCACACATTCACAGAAAGCAACACACTTTCTTTAAGGCACTGTGCTCCCTTCCAGCTAAGTCTCTCATAATAGCCGTGTTAATCTAGTTCAGCAAAAACAAACAAACAGAGTCCTGTGACACTTTTAAAGACTAAAATTTATTTATCGCATGAGCTTTCACGGGCAAAAATCCCACTTTGAGCATCTGACGAAGTGGGATTTTCTCCCACAAAAGCTCATGCGATAAATAAATCTGTTAGTCTTTAAAAATGCCACAGGATTCCTTGTTTGTTTTTCTCATTATAGTTGTAATGCATGTGAAAACTGGAGATCACTTGGAAGCAGGGTTAGGTCAGAACTAAAACACTAATTCTGCGAATTGACTACTCAAAAGCTGTCTATGTGGATGAATGTGAACATTGCTACATTGAGGAATGCTGATACTCAGACCTGGATTATGAACCCTTTACTTCAAAAATTTTCAGATGCTGGGTTTTGGTTTGGGCCCATCCCTAAATTGAACAAAAAAGTCAGAGTAGGTCGGGTGGAAGACAGAAGGAAAGGGGCATTACAGCAAATTTTGTCTAATTTAATCTCAGATCCACATCATTTCTAGAAGCAGACTTACTTTTAACAGCTATTAGTTCTGCGTCTGAAATCAAAACTAAAGCCAATTCAGCAATATACGGAATCCATGAGATTCAATATAGCAAAGGGTCCGCAAGTCTTGGAACCAGAATGAATGGTTTTGCACTGTTAGTGAAGTTGGATGGGCAAGTGACACAATCTGCTATTCACCAGAAGTAGTAGCAGACAGATTAGTCAGCTGTGCAAAGTGCAGTTCATGTCTGTTTCATGGGCATTGGAAGGGAACCAGAAGTTCCAAACTATGATTTGATCAACTCAGAGTTCAAAGGGGAGCCCATCTCCACTCCTCATTATTTCAAGGAGCTGAGAACACACCTTCTTAACTTGGATACCCTCTGAAGAGCATCTTGGGTCTTCCTAGGAGTGAAGGTGTAGCTGATGAAGTAGGGAATAAAGTTTTCTGCTTTTCCAATCAAAGCCAGTTTCTGACATTTTTTGAGCGTGGGCCGAGATTCAGGAATGCAGCATATCTCAAACTGCATGCCGAGTGGCTTAGAGACTCGCTGCTAATTATTCAGAGTTCTCACTCACATTATTAGGAGTCACTGTTTTAAAAAAAAAAAAAGAATCAGAGGGAACTGTTCTGCATCAGGTACTGAATCAAAGGGGAAGGATGAGATCATATGCTACTTTTCTGGCTTTAGTGAGATCTCACAGCACGTGTGTGAAACATATTATGAGACTCCCTTTTCTGCAAGATACACCAGCCAATAACGTAGCAATAAATTAAAGTTCAAATAATACTATAAATAAGGCAGCACTCATGGCTGAGATGGCAATACACTTATGCATAGTTGTCAGACATGGGTAAGCTCCAGAACAGCCATTAGACTTGAAATCTTTGGGTAATTGGAAACCAGGCGCCATGCTCACCTGACATGCTTGAGCTACATGCTAGACTTCAGACTGCAGCCGCTGTATGCATGCCCACCTGTCAGCCAGTTAATTGGAACAGAAATACTTTGATCTCATGCAGTAAGCCTCACCTCACTATGGAGAGGTAGCTATTATTATGGCTATTTTACAGATGACGAAATTGAGGCGTGGAAAATGATTTGCCCCAAATCTCTCAAAACACAGGAGATGTGTTACCCAATACAGTGCTTCAAGCATGAGGCTGCACCCTCTCTTTCAAGCTGGTCTCAAGGGCTATGTCTACACTTGTAAATTTAGGTCGACTTTAGCTAAGTCGACGTTAAGTCGACTTAGTTAAATCGACTTAGCATGTTGACACCTAAATTTAAAGTCGACTTGGGGGGGGAACTTACAAAGTCGACCTAGAGCGTCCACACTGGACACCTACGTCGACTTCTAGGGGCTAGGGGACCTTGGGCAGGGGTGGCAGGGGGCTCAGCCTTTGCCACATTGTACATGGGTACAATGGGGCAAAGGGGGACAGGGACCCTGGCAGGGCATAGGGGCAGGGTGAGCAGGGCTCTTCCCTGTCCTGTGGGGGGGCATGCCAGGCTTCCCCTGTCCCCCCCTCTGGCAGGGAGGGCAGTGGGGGAGTCCTGGAGTAGCCCTAAGTCGACTTAGGGCT
>ML685825.1:218456-256753 GCA_007922175.1 Pelusios castaneus
AATCGACTTAGCATGTTGACACCTAAATTTAAAGTCGACTTGGGGGGGGAACTTACAAAGTCGACCTAGAGCGTCCACACTGGACACCTACGTCGACTTCTAGGGGCTAGGGGACCTTGGGCAGGGGTGGCAGGGGGCTCAGCCTTTGCCACATTGTACATGGGTACAATGGGGTAAAGGGGGACAGGGACCCTGGCAGGGCATAGGGACAGGGTGAGCAGGGCTCTGCCCTGTCCTGTGGGGGGGCATGCCAGGCTTCCCCTGTCCCCCCCTCTGGCAGGGAGGGCAGTGGGGGAGTCCTGGAGTAGCCCTAAGTCGACTTAGGGCTACTCCAGGTCTACACTGGCTTAAGTCGACTTGAAAAAGTCAACTTAAGCCTAAAGTTGACCTAAAAGTAGGTTTAATAAAGTCGACTTAATTTTCCTTAAGTCGACTTTATTTTCCTTAAGTCGACTTAAGCAGCTTGCTTAAGTCGACTTAAGGAAACTGTAGTGTAGACGCAGGGTAAATTAAGTCGACTTAAGCAAGCTTAAGTCGACTTAATTTACAAGTGTAGACGCACCCAAGGAGAGCTGCATGTTCAGCTTCTGTGCCCAGTACATCTGTGTTGCGGTGATGATGAGTTTGCGGGGTGGGGAAATAAGAAAGGGAAAAGGAATGTGACCACAATATATAGGGAATAAGAAGGGTTTACTCTTCATAACTGAACACACATCCTTCCAGGAGCCATCTGCTATAACTGTAAGAGATCTTGACTACAGCCGGGCTAATGGATACAGAGCAGATGGGACTTAACTGAGGCCTAGTCTACACTGTGGGGCTAAGTCAGCGGGAGATATGCAATCTGTGTGCCAAAGAATGTGTATCTCCCGTCGACTTAGTTGCTTTGACTTACCGCGCTGTCTTCACTCAGCTGCATCGAGCGACAATGCTCTCCTGTCGATGCAGCCTTACTCCACTTGGAGGGACAGGGTTACTGCGTCGACGGGAGAGCGCTTCCAGGATCGATTGAGTGGATCTACGATGGCTGCTCAATCGATTCCCCTGGATTGACGCAGCAGGATCGACAAAGCATTTTCAGCATAGACAAGCCCTAAGTTAAAAACCTGAACTACCTGGTTTCAGGGACACAGACCCATCTACATTGCACCTTTTAACTGGCTCCTCCAATTCATTTATAGTTCTAGTAGAGACAGTGGCTAAGTCAGCCGTGTGTGTGTTTTGTTTTTTTTTAAATTCAGAAATGGGAACAAACTGGAACTTCCTGTCCACAGATTTTTCTCAACTTGGGTAAAGTTCTGATCTGAACCCGAATCCATACTTTGTAGTTTAACTGTAATTTTAATAGATTGCCCAACAGAAAAAAAGTCAACTCCTATGCAGTTAATTCACCTCCTGGTAAAAATCTACACAAACAATCAAGAATCGTACTGAATTTATATTTTTCAAATAATATATACACAGTCATCCATTGACCCAGCGGTTGTTAGAACTTTTCACTGGCACAAAAACCGCTATCTAAACAAGCGGTGACCCACTTTCACCAAGCTGGCCTCTGAAGCGGAGAGAAGCTTCATAGCCTGTAGACGTTACTGCCCCCATTTGAAGTCGCTGCTGCCAGGAGATGGTCAGTTTACGTCTCCTGTCGTAGGACAGGAAAAGGATGCACTCTCAGCTCCATGTGGTGCTGTGAGATAAGCACAAAGATTTCTGTCCTACAGCCTTATCAGCTTTTCCTGCTACTCTCCAGCACAGACACCACCAAGACTGGCAGTAAAGCTCAGCCTGCTCAAGTATGAGAAGAAAAGAAAAATAAAGAGGCTTTAACATTTCTCATAACAGTTTGTACAAAGCCTGGCTGAACATACTGCAGGTCAAAGTTTTGTAAATCTCTCAAAATACGCTTTAGAGTTGGCAAAAACTAGCTGGAGTTAGAAGCTGCTCTCCCCCCAGTTTTAACCCGTCTCCAGCCCCCACACTCCAAGGAAGAGTTAGCATTTTTAAAAACAAAAATTAGCTTAGTGTGTTATTAGCCAATTATTAAAATCATATAACTAATTAATATTAATTGGTTTTAAGCTAGTTGGCTTATTAATGGCCTATACTATATTAAAGATAAAACCCTCTTCCCCCAGTGCTCTGGTCTGACACATGAGTATGCCCTATATATAATACTGATACATTTTTATTAGAACTTTTCTCACATTCTCTTCTTCTGCTTCCTCCTCATTCTTTTCTTTTGCTGTTGCATTTCTCACACTATTTTACAGCTGTCCCTTTTTTCTCGGTGTTTCCTAAGCGTGTCACAGTGTGGTTCAGTGGGTAGGCCATTCCGAGAGCTACAGATGAAATGTAAATAATAATGCCTGGCTCTTATAAAGTGGAATGCGACCTCGATAATATCTGAGTTAGAATGGGTTCAAACTCTGGCAAACTCCAGGCCTAATTTGCACAAAATACACTGAATGGGTAAAGTGACAGCAGAATTGTATAATACTAAGGTTATACTTTCAGATGGCACGAGAGAGATGTTTCATGCTTCCTCCGGGTCCTCTCAGGAACCTCAAACATACTATATGGCAGCGACCACTGTTCTGGGCAAGGAATGCGGTAAGTGCATGTTTGAGTGTGTCTGTTCCAAACAATGACCTACTCTCCCCACACTGGGCATCTCGCTTCTACACTGCTGTCCCAAGCGCAAGATCCCCAAAAGCCCCACACCTGAACGCTGACACCAGACATTGCCTGGATGCCAGGTCAGATCAAGCCTCGGGGAGGGAGGCGGGGGAGCGCCACCCACCCTTGTGGGCCCCCCATTGCTGTGGCACCCTATCTGGGTGCACCCACTCATCCCCCCCGGGGAGCTCTGGGGCACTGCAGAGGAGTTACGGGGCTGTGGTGGCTGCTGGGGGGCTGAGAGGGGCCACAGCCAGCGGTGGGGAGGGCAACAGGGAGTAGCCGTGCACAGGGCTGAGGGGGAGGGCAGTGGAGCGACACTACCGTGGGGGGCTGCAGGGACGGGGGGGCATAGGCACCTGCTGCATACATGCTGGGGGGTGCCCCACAAGCCGGGGCCCAGGGGCGGGGCAGGCAGGTTGAAAGGGACCAGCAGCAGCCCGCTACTCAGCTCGGGCCAGATTTTTGGGGGGCTGTGGGGCGCCCCTTTGGGCCAGGGCTGCAGTCCCCGCCTTAATCCAGCCCTGCTGGATGCTTACCAGTGTGTCATTTTTAACAGAAGTACCAACTTCACAGTTGCACACATCTGTTATACAATAGATACAAAAGTGATATACAAAAAAGCCCTTTACTACTAATTAACATTATCAAGGCTCCATTCCCCATGTGGATCTACACAGGTACTCACTTATCGTCAGATAATGTATTTCGGAAAGCCATTGGCCAGTGCTCCTACATCAGGTCACAGCCCCTTGCATACATCACTTTTTCTGCCAATAATTTAGCAAGCCTCTTGGGCGAACACCCACATCCAGCCCTATTTAGTCAAAAGGGGAGATTACAACTTCATAACAATTTAGGGGCTATATAATGCTTTACGTGTTTAAACTGCCGTATAAACATTAGGGAGTTCATCATAACAGCTGTCAAATGGAAACAATACAACTCAAGGGATGTCACTAGAAACGGTGATCTCAATATTGTAAAGGTTGCCAATCCGTGTAAGTGACCACAACAGCAAAGTCCATCAGAACCTAAGGAGGATAGATGGATTTGTGTTTTAGGAGACTTGGATTCTAGTCCAGTTCAGCCACAGACTTCCTTTGTGACTGGGCGAGTTACTTTGGTGCTTTGTAAAGTTTTATCCAAAGTGCCCCTGAATTGGTCTACATCGGAACCCTCAGGAAAATTAATCTGAATTAACTAAAGTTGTGAAACGAAAGTGGATTATTAAGTTGTATTAAAGCACGATACGGACACACTCATTCAGAATTAAAGAGGCCTTAATTGGGTTTAGTTTTTATGATAAACAGAACTGAAGCCACTTTAATTAATGTCCACACAGGAATGTAATGACATTTAACTACCTCACTTTCAAGTCACACATTTATTTAATTCAGATTAATTTTCTTAAGCATCTCTGTGTAGACAAGCCCTTAGTTATGTTTGAAAATGGGATTTAGGAGCCTAATTGCTCATCTACATAGGGACAGCCAGGAAAATTAATTCAATTTAAGTAAAGGGATGAACATGAAATGGATTATTTAAGGCTCATTAAATCCTTGTATGGATCCTTATAATGAGAATTAAAGGACATTAATTCAGTTTAGTTTAATTCATTTTGGAATTTAATTGAGCTAAACCAAATGAAGGCCAATTTACCGCTAAAAAAGGTGTTCACAGAGGGATTTAACGCAGTTTAACTAAACCAATCATTTCGCACCTTTAGTTAATTCAGATTAATTTTCCTAGATGTCTCCATGTAGACAAGCCCTGAATTTCACTGAAAATCAACAGAACTAAGGAGGGCTTGTCTACATGGGAAAGTCACACAAGTGTAAGATAAGGTACGTACTTAAACCTGTATAACTGTAGGTCAGGTTTAGACTTAAAAGTTAAGTCGGTTCAGTGACTTCATTCAGAGATGTGAAAAATCCACACCCAAGTGACGTAGTTAAAACATTCTAATACCCAGTGTAGACAAAATTCTTTCATTGACCTAGCTATTTTCTCTCAGGGAAGTGGATTAACTATGGCAAGAGGAGATCCCCTCCGGTTGCTGTAGTGGATGTCTAGACTGAAACGCTGTAACAACACAACTGCAGTAGTGCCACAGTAGTGTTTCAAGCAGAGACAAGCCCATCTTGTTATTGACTCTCTGTGTGGACACATTTATTTCACTGAAAGTGTCCTTTTCGGCTTAGTTTGGGCAGCTTTGGAAGGTATAACTCCTAAAATTATAACTGATAAAACTCTCATGTAAACAAAACCCTTAGACTCTTACATAATTTTAGAAAATTGGACTCAGAGGCTCCTAAATAATTTTAGAAAATTAGATTTAGGCACAGTAGAGAATTTCATCCTTCATCTCTGTTTCCTCACCTAGAAAATGGGAATAAAACTTCCTTACCTCCATGGGATCTGGAGGCTTTATTCCCTAATATTCATAAAGCATGCTAAAATTTTGGAAAAATGTTAAATCACTGTTAATAGTAAATCAGTCTGTATATCCAACCGGTAAATTTGTTGAATTTTAAAACAGGTCCAATCCCTTACAACAGTTTGCAAATTTACGAATGACTGTTTACAGAATCCTCGTACTGCTGAGCAAAGAAGTACCGCCACAAATCAGTCCTCAAGACAGATTTCTGCCAGTGTTACATATGCCTTTAAAAAAAAAAAATCACTTCAGGAACAGTGCACAGAGATGCTGTAGAGGCAGAAAGACATCTCAGAAACCACACTTTCAAAGCAGCACACAGGCGAAAGATAAGCTTTTTTGTGGCAAGATAAACATCCTTTACGATCTCAGTCTTGTCAGTTAGTAGGACGTAAGCCACCTTCCTGCACGATGTTCAGATGCTACGGTGATGGGCACTAATACAAGAAACAGAAGAAGGCTCCTTGGTTTCTCTGAAACAAATCTCAATGAACTGAAATTAGATTTTTTTTTAAAAAGTTCCTGATTTTATAGAACAGATGACGGATTTATGTACAATACAGTGAACACAAGGTTGGATGTGTATGTGTCTGTGTGTGTTTATCCCTAGATATCAGACAGAACAGGAAAGAAGGGAAGATTTGACTAGCTCAGGAAGTCCTCAAAAAATACAACCAGGCCAAATTTAGTACTTTTACAGAGCTGCCATATCAAAGGCAGGATTGGTTGTAAAAGCATTCGCCTCCCAAGGGCGGCAAAATAAACTCATGAAAATCTCAGGAGGCAAAAACTGATCAGAGACTGGATATTGTTACTGCTGCTGTTTTGGTTAAGTGAACTCTCGTTTGACAACTGCAAGATAGTCGTGTCAAAGAACAACAATGAAAAATGAAAGAAAAGGAGCATTTCAGTGGGGCTGTATGGCCAAGCCCATTTTCTATGGTGGTGTCTGAAGAAACAAAACTCCAAATGAACTTCCTTAAAGGTTTTGTCTAATTCAGATAAGGATTATAGGAACTTTGGAAAATTAACAGGAGTGAGCAGCATTTTGGGTTCTAAATTACAGTGAAAGAAAAAAAAAAAATCAGCTGGAGAAGTATTCTACAAGAAGTAGAAAACAATGCTCAGTGCTAGAGTCTCATTGAGTCTAGGAGCTGAAAAACAGCCATATAAGGAGTTACACAAAAATGACAACAGTCTAAATAGCTAAAAGGAGCTTTAACTAGGATCATCAAGGCCAGGCTAAGTCTCTCAGGAAACAATGTACAATCTCTCGTACGCAGGGGAGGTAAAATACACTTCCCACCAAAATAAAGTCGAGCCTGTATTTTCTACTAAACTCTGGAAAGCAATGAAGGTCATAAAGTATATTTGGAGCAGGGGTTGGACTAGATGACTACCGTTCTACGTTATTTCTGAGGAATATACTGCACTAACATCGTGACCTATTTGGCTCAACATTAAATGCAAAATCAGACACTGCTAGAAGGTTTGGATTAGATGGAAGGGAGAGACTAGGAGGAAGTCGCGGTGAAGTACTTCAATGGTGGCCCAGTACAGCTCACTAGGAAGAGCAACTAGCTGAAGAAAAACAACCCAACACTTGTTAGCCACGTTCTCCCGTATGCATTAAGGTGCTTTTACAACCAATCCAATCCTGCCTTTCATATTTCAGCTTTTTAATCATATTAAAAAGTCTCTCCCATAAAGAGAAATATCTTATGAGAGGATGAGACCCACATTAAGGTTCCCTTGAAAGCCACAAGAAGTAACTCATGGTGGGACCAAACACTGGAAAACAAGGACGGAATCAGGTAACAGAATAGCCAGCGATTGCCAAACTTTGTCACGCTGCGACCCCCTCTGGGCTCACTTCTGTTAACGTGGCCCTCAGGGGCAGTGGCAACAATTCAGTTACTTCTTGGGGGTTAGCAGTGGGTTTTTCTGCCCTGCTGCCCCCTCAGCCCAGGCTCCCTCCAAGTCCCAAATCCTGCCCTGCTCCCCTTGCTCCCAAAGTCCCCAGGAGGGAGCTGTCATCTCAACCCAGAGCAGGAAGGAGTGCCTGGAAAGCGCATCCTTGTCCCAGCAACAGCACAGACTCGCCGTTCTCCGACCTTCCCACGTGCACAACAGCCCCCTGCCAGGATGGGGGCTCATTTCAGCAGTTAACCCTTGGACTCTGCTGCCAGGGGCAGGAACGACCATCACCACAGCCAGCTCTGGGCATCTTCATTCTCTGCTCTGGGATGGGATCATGGACAGCCTCCCCCTACACTCTAAATGGTACCCCTAGCCCCTGCTTCCCCCTGCTGGCTCAAGTCCAGACCTCGACAAATCTATGTTTCTGGTCACCACGGTGACCAGTTTTAGTAGCCTGTAGAACTACAACAGAGGAGCACCCTCTGGTGAGCAAAAGTAAAACAGCTGGCGCCTAGCCGTGAGCCAATTTTGTCCACACCTGTTCAAGTCAGAGATGCCAAGAGGAATTATCGAGTTCTGACAGGAAGACCCAGTAGGCAGAGTACTCGGATGCCAGCTGCGTTTCTTCCAGATCCCTGCCTCTCTCTCCTCCTGCTCCTTACTACTTTTCCTCCTGCAAACAACCTCTCATGACCGCTATGCCTCACCGGATACCCACTATTCTATGTCACCTCGATATATTACAGGGATTAGTGCAATTGGCAGCCAAGTATCAAGATCTAAGATCTCTTCTGTGCCTTTAGTTTTACCTTCCGTTGAAAATGAAGTCCCATTGCCATTTCAATACCACATCTAACAATACAAAGGTACGTACCTCACAGAAGTCATATACAACTAGACAAACCTTCCCATGAAATGTTTTGAGATGCTCATTGGGAAGGCATCATGCATGCAAAGTATTAGATTATTGCTGCCTCAGTTGATAAGCCAGACTTGCAAGAGATAGAACCTGTGTATGTGTGCAACTTGTGCTCGGTTATTCTGCACATATTTGTCCCCACAGCACTACTCTATCAGCCCACAAATAACGGTTTGTGTGTGAACAATCTATATGCACTTTCTAAAGAGAATGGAAAAAAAAACTGCATATGGAAGTTGATACATGTATAAATGGAGGCTAGACTGAGGCCTTGCTGAAAATTTAGTCCCACGCCATGTGATTTTACAAAAACTAAAGTCTTTATTGAAAGCTTTTATTTTCAGTTCCCACCTGTATCATTTACTTGTTGACGCTTCTCTGATGGCAGGGATTAACAGAGTGGCCTCAGAGGATGAAATTCTGCCTAGGTATTTAGATCATGTCTCATAGTGATTGAGCCTTTCCCACTGAGCAGACAGTACTTCATAAGAAACTGTAACCCAAAAAGGGCAAAAACTTAAGTGTATCATAAAGTGAGTCAAACAGGAATAGAAAAATTCCTGTGTTAGTGCACTTCCTTTGCAAGGCTACACGCTGGACACTAATTTTCCTTGCAAATGTTAGACGAAATAACGAAAGTATTTCCCTGAAAGAGTCACAGTTCCGCTCGCTGATGGGGCAAGCATTGCACACACATGACCAACCAGGGATAATATGCAAAACTGCAACAGACATTTCTCTAACTTAATAGTTAAGGCCAACATTTTCAAACTTGAGTGCCTAAATCCATACTGAGGCACCTAAATAGAAGTGTTCTGATTTTCAGAAGGGCTCAGCTCCCAGAACTCCCATTAAAGTCAATGAAAGCTGCAGGGGTTTGGTGCTTTTGAAAAATTAGGATATTGATTTGTGTGCCTACATAGCAATGAGTTCCAGAGGGGTCGCCGTATTAGTGTATTTCAGCAAAACAAACAAGGAGTCCTGTGGCTCTTTTTAAGTAACAGATTTGTTCATCGCATGAGCTTTCACGGGTAAAATCCCCCTTCATCAAACACATGAAATGGAAACTACAGTATGTAAGGGAATACATAAATGCAGAGAAGGTAAATCACAAGGCCTGTTTGCTGAAAAAGCTTGAACAGATCTTGTGACTTACCTTTCTCTGCATTTATATATTCCCTACATACTGTCGGTTCCATTTCATGCATCTGATGAAGTGGGATTTTACCCATGAAAGCTCATGAGATAAATAAATTTGTCAGTCTTTAAAAGTGCCACCAGACTTCTAGTATTGGATATGAATTTAATAATTAGTCCATGTGCTTTACATTTGTATAGTTACATATTATTTGTCTGATTGTAGTACCTCCAAGCCATAGCCATGGATCAGGAACCTGTTGTGCTGTACAAGCAGAACAAGGTTATATGTTAGATATAATTTCATATTTGCATAATGCTTAGCGTATCAGTCTGGCAGTGCCTCTGAGAAGCAGGTAGTTCAGTGCTGTTATTCTAGATTTACAGACTGGAAAACCATCACTGAATTGGGGCAGAGCTGGAAACAGGGGACCTGGGTTCTGGCTCCCAGTCCTTTGTCCCATGCTCTAGACTAATAAGATTTCAGGAATTTCTAACTCCCAGTCCGTAGCTCAATCCTCTAATGCTGCCTCTCAAATAACAGGCAGGGCTGGTCATGCTTCCTATTACTACGTTGGCCTGACACTTCCCATGATCAGACCCTGTTTTCAGTTGCTCATAACTTTGCCAAATGATAGTACCTATATCACAGCAGTCCAGTGGCACCGCAATGTAACAGTGTGGCTGTAGTGTAGACAAATCCTAGACTACGGAACTGACTGCCACAAGATGGAAGAACAAGCATGGAACTGATCGCTTCAGAACCACATGCACCACTCATTTCTTTCACTTCCCCGAAGTAACGAATTCACACCCCCCACCCCCAATAAACTTGCAAACACAATAATCAAGCTATTTCACCTACAGAGGAAGGAATCGAAGCAATTTCTTCTAGGAGGGAAGAGTTACTGTTATTTCTGTGTCAACATTTCTATTTGCAATGAGATACTATCTCAAAGGAAAGTTGTGAGGCTTCGTTCGTTGGGTATTGTCTACACATTTACCATTGAACTATAGTGATATGCTTTCACAGTACAACTGCCTAGTATGCATGCAGATGAACCAGTATAAAGGTTTTTATATCACAGAGCTTATTGCTATATGGGAAGGGAATAAACTATATTTGTACAAGACACTTTTATGACAGTATAAATCTGTCCACACAAGAGTATACAGGGGCAGTGCAGGGGCTGCATTAGTATAATTATTTTCATTTAAAGAAAGAGAGCACCCTTTTACTGGAATAGTATAAAAACTGTGGGCAAACCAGGCCTCTGAATGCACCTTGACTGAAGGCACCAATTATGTGCCAAGTATTAGCATATGATCAGATATTTTATATAAGACTAAAAAAGGTGTCTTGTGGCACTTGTAAAGACCAACAAATGTATTTATCGCATGAGCTTTTCATGCATCTGACAAAGTGGGATTGTGCCCACAAAAGCTCACGCAATGAATACATTTGTTGGTTTTTACAAATGCCAAAGGACTCCTTTTTTAATTTAGCTAAGTAGACTAGCGTGGAACTCTGGAACTTATAGAAGATTTAAAAAATCTCATTTTGATCAGCAATTAGTTACTAATTATCCGACAACTGAATAATGACTTTGCCGCCCCATTTTCAAGACGCTCTATCCGATTGATATTGCACCTGTGCACAGGTGTTAGTGTAGAAATGTTGTGCATGTGCGCACTCTACTGGCCTCTGTTGGATGGAATCAGAACTGCTCTATCGGCTGTCGGAGACTGTACAGGAGAGTTCTCCTTTATTTACGTGGTGGGCTTTGAGCGCTCCGAGAAGCACCAGGAGGATCCAAATTCTCTCTGTGTTATCTCCTGTCGTTCTGAGTGGCCATGGTATGCCACACAGGGCCTAAGCCCTGGGTAAGTAAGGATTGTTACAATGCAGTATTTAAACACCAAAATCAAGTTCTCTTTGCACTTTTGCCCAGTGAGTTTTAAAAGACTTCTTTATTTTTATTTTTATTTTTTTCAAAAAATGCTTCGAACATTTATTTACTAATCTTTGGCGCTTAAGGTACAAAAGGAACAGAAGCAAACTACATCAAAGCCTCCCCCATTCTCACTCCCTACTGAACTGTGAAAATATAAATTCAAAACTGACAAGCCAGTTAGACTTTTTAGTTAAAAGTGAGCGCCATTAACTTTAAGCATGCCACTCTGCTACCGTACTCCTGGCACCCACTTTGAGAAGTGGCCCAATTCTTCTGAGGAACAGAAAGACCATTTATCTACTGTATTTATTCAGGGCAAGCCTCCTCGTTCATGTCAAGCCCGGGAATGCAGTGCTTCTGAAAATGACTGGCAGTGATAAAGGAGCTGGTACTATTTTCAAATGACTTTGTCACGCTTTGCCAAATCTTTAGACAAAACTGAATAATACGCTCTCCTACACACAACCAGGCGCCAATTCTGAGAAACACACCAGGCTACAGTGCTCATAAATTACATTATAAAAATCAAGTCCCAAGCAAGGCTACTACTTGGATCTCCAACACAAAGGCAATTTTATTACAGAAAATTGGGGAAATAGCATTAAAATTGGCCAGAAAAGGGACATCTTTCAATAGATGAAGTCAGAGAGTGAAGTTACTTTATTTCCAGATGGAGCTTTTCAAAGAGTCATGTTGGTCTATGTCCATTCTAAACACCTCCCACTTTAAGCTGTATGATCATTTACGCATTATTGATTGTGTAACAATCTATCATCAGGCAGCACATCTAAGCCATAGTATAGAACAGGGGTGGGTGGGAAATTAGATAAAACCAGACCATTCCCATCAATAATCCTTTACCAATTAATAGAGCAGACATCTTTACTCAACCATCAGCAAGAAAATTCTCCCAGAAGGATAAAATGGTAAGTCGAATGGATACATTTGGCATAATTTCCATCCTGAAGGTGGCCTAACTTTACAATAGGGGGCTTCAACAGGGATTGAATTCCAAAGGCGATGGCTTCCTAGAAAAATACCTTAGTGCCCTCCCTCAGTAAGCTCAACTCTGGGCACTGACAGAAGCAGCATTCTTCTGCTGTTCTGGTAACTAGCCATCCCCTCCTCCTCAGAATGTGTATTAGTTGGCAAAAAGTATTTTTCTAGCTCTCAAATTCAAAGCATTAAGGTAGCTCCATCTGCATAACTTTGGGACTCCAGATGAAGCATGTTCCGTTTAAAAGATTATTTTGCCTAGCTGCCAACCCTGCAAACTCACCCTGGGATCTGACAGTCAAGCTGGGTTTTTTCCCTCTCAAAGCTCACCAACGCTGACAACGACTGTCAGGGGTTTAAAAAAACGCACTGCTCAGCAATGTAGTTGGGTCACTGCCCACTGGTGCAGCCTGTGCTAGGTCGATGGAAGAATTCCCCAGAGGAGAGAGAATATATCTACAGCGATGAGAGAGCCCCTCATGTTGGGCACTAGAGTTTGGCTCTTACAGCATTTTCTGTGTAGACAGCTACAGTCACCAGCACCGGTAACAAAGGTTCCAAGGACAAAATTACACCTTTAGTAACACTTCGCCATTCACCTTCATTGCCTCGCACTATTCGTGCCGGGACATGCTCTCCAATGCAGCAACTGGTTGAAACCAAGATGCAAGAAATTTCCAGAGAGGTAGCCGTATTAGTCTGTGTACAGCAAAAAACAACTAGAGTCCTGTGCACCTTATAGACCAATAGATTTTCTTCGGCATGAAAATCTGTTAGTCTATAAGGTGCCACAGGACTCTCGTTTTTTTTTTCAAGATACAAGAAAACTCTTAAGATACATTTTGTCATTGTATTACTAGTGGCTACTAACTCTCACTGAAAAATGGGCTGAAGAAGATTCACATTTTTTAGAAGATTAGATAGAGAGATGAGAGATAGAGAGCTGGATGACAGATAAAGATTTTAGTTCTTTTCAGTGGCTTGAGCCATGTCTGCAAAAAGCTCTGTAGTGTGTCTACAGCATGTCTTGGGCTTGATGGCCTATTTAAAAGCAGGCCCCATATGAGGGGATGGTACGCTGCTTGAGGCGGTGCTGTGGGAGGCAGTCTACCCAAGATACACACACTGCATCTGGGAGCAGAGGGGAAACAGCTACGGGTCACCCTTTTGCACAGTGTATCGTGAGCTCCTCACAGCCAGGGCCAGCGCTGTAAGTTAATGAAGAAGGGGACCGGGGTCATGCCTAGGAGGGGACCATCATCACCCCTGACCTGCAGCATTCCCAGAAAGCAAGAAGAGGCAGGGACTTGGCATAAACACCTTTGCTGTATGAATGTTTTGCAAAGCTGGTTGCCCAGGGTGACAAACCTGCGTGTTTCCGAATAGAAAATGTTCAAGTCAGAATTGTCCGGGGAGGGAGGGGGGAGTGTTGGTTGCTTGGTTTGTTATGGAGTGGTGTGGGGGTAGGCTTGGCCAGAAAATGAAGGCTACTGATGGACATCCTAAAACAAGGGAGGAAAAAAATAAACTCAAACAAAACAAAAAATTCCCACAGGCCATATTCTGAACCTTTGGATAAGATCTACTACAATTACTATATATAACATTCTTTGGCCATTTGGTATCTTAAAGATACAAGGCTCACTAAAGGGGGGAAAAAAAGTGTTCCGGTCTGTAAGAGCTGTTCGGGGGAGGTCTGCTGTAATGAATCGATGTCAGGGACTCTGCAGCCCAAATGATGCATTAAGTACCAACTTCCAAAACAAGAGCTAACCGATCACACAAACACTCCAGCAGGTAGACACCTCTTCCTTTTTATTTGACCTCAGCTTTCTGAGACTAGATCTAATTTGAGTATTCCCCATCCTTCCCTCTCCACCTCCCAAAATGCGTGCAATTTAGTGCTCTAGAGCATGTTCCCACCTCCTGTCCTTCCCCATCCAAATACATAAACAGCTTTGCATCCGCAAGTATTTTAGGAAAGGTGGAGACAGTCATGCTTCAGGAATTTCAGAAAGTCTAATTCAATTAGGATACCCTAAATCCACTGCATAGAGTTTACAGGCACTATTACATTACCATACCTAATCTTGGCCCACAACCCCATTGTGTTAGGTGCTGTACAAACATACAATAAGACAACAGTCCCTGCCCCCAAGAAGGTTACAATCTAAATATAATACTTGAGACTACAGACAGATGCAGATGGGAGAGGACAAGGAGACACTATGGTCTGCCCTGACTTGTGTATTTTGTAGTTATCATTGCAAAGGGGAGTTTTAAAGAGAGATTTCAAGGTAGAAAATGAGCTAGATTTGTATATCAGCTACTCCACGCTGACATAGCCACAGTTGGAGTATTGTGTCCAGTTCTGGGTGCCCCATTCTGGGAAAAATGCAGACAAATTGGAGAAAGTTCAGAGAAGAGCAACAAAAGTGATTCAAGGTCTATGACCTATGAGGGAAGAGGGGACAAAATCGGGTTTGTTTAGTTTGGAGAAGAGAAGACTGAGGAGGGTGAGGGGGGATGACAGGATAACTGTTTTCAGGTGCATAGAAGGTTGTTACAAGGAGGAGGAAGAAAGATTGTGTTCTTTAAACTCTGAGGACAAACAAGAAGCAATGGGCTTAAAAATTGTAGCAATGGCAATTTAGGTTGGACACTCAGAAAAACTTCTTAACTGTCAGGGTAGCTGAGCAGTGGAATAATTGCCTAGGAAAGATGTGGAAGATTTTTAAGGGCAAGTTAGAGCCACACCTATCAAGAACTGTCTAGATACTTAGCCCTGCCTTGAGTGCAGGGGACTGGACGAGAAGACCTCTCAAGGTCCCTTCCTGTCCTACGCTTTTACGGTTCTATATTCACAGGAAGCATTGTCCAAGCAGTAGAGAAAGCACAAGTGTTTTGTTTGAAACTTTACCAAGTGGTAATGGAGGTGGACCTCATGGGTTGATTGGGGAGCACTGCCAGTTTGATAATGAATGAGATGTAGGGTGGGGACTGACCATGGGGGGGCCTTGGAAGTGAATACAAGCAGTTAATGTTTGATGTGATGAAAACAGAGAAACCAATGGAGCTTCTCACCCTCTTTCCCTTAAAGATCCTGAAGCACTTTGTAAACAGTTCAGAAAGGCCGCCAAGACCCATGCAAAGTAAATGCATTATCTCCATTTTAGAGATGGGGAAAACAAGTCACAAAGAAGTTACTGTAACTGGCCCAGATTTACACATTCCAGAGGGGTAGCCATATTAGTCTTGTTCAGCAACATAAACAAGGAGTCCTGTGGCACTTCTGAAGACTAACCAATTTATTTATCACATGAGCTTTCTTGGGAGTCGAAGTGGGATTTTACCCATGAAACCTCATGCGATAAATAAATTGGTTAGTCTTTAAAGTGCCACAGGACTCCTTGTTTGTTTTCCAAGTTACAATGGATTCCCTTATGATCACTTGTTGACATGTAAGCTTACACCATCATAATTCATCCCCTCTACAATTCTGATCCTATTGCTTTCAATATGAAATGTAAACCTCATCTACAGTTTTCAGCGTAAGCATAATCACAAATATTACAGATGGAATTTACATCATCTAGTCATTCCTGTGCCAGAGCAGGATTGCTCCCTTGCCTACAGAATGTGTCTAAAATTGCCTTTTCTGCTGTACTGCGCTATACACAAGCAAACTTCACAGGTGCACAACCTAATAGCTGAGTAGTTGATTTTATTGGTGCCCCAGATTTAAAATCAAGCAGCACCAAAAGCATGTTTTATACAAAAAGGTTGATGCAATGGTCTTCCAAGAACAGTTTTAGGTTTGTATTATAATATTAGTGTAATAGCACCGAATGAGACTGGAGACAAGGAAGAGCTGCTTAATACGCTATTGTTTACCCCACAGAAGGGTTTTTATTTTTTAAATTAAGGGACTTGATCCTAAGAAGCACCGAGACTGTGAAGTCAAGGAGTACAGGACCTTAGATTGAGAACTATTTCACCAGCTGAATGAAACAACTTTCACTTTAATGCTATAACAAGAGAAGAAAAACTAACCTGGACTTGATTTGTAGTGCATGTTGATGTGGAATTCACCGTTTCCTCTTTTCTCCTGCATTTCCTACTTGCCTTTTCACTGTTTAATTATATTGGCATGAATTTTGGGAGAATCTTTGCATCCACTACTATTCAGAAAAATATCTATAGCATATTGGAGAAGATGGATCAAGTGAAATGAACAATCCAATCACTTTCATGCACTAACATGTCATGTAATACAGTGCAGGGTTAGGCTATCTTCTAAATCCATTAATAACTAAAAAGAACAGGCTGCTCCACAAAGGTGAGGGCAGGGGGAATTAAAACTAAACCCAAGAAACACTTCTTCCATTTATTACTTATTCTGTGTCCATTTCCGTGGCCTCTGTGCACATCAGGTGAAAAATAAATTAATTTAAACAAATATACGAGTCACCCAAATGGCTGGTTCAAATTTCAAACTATAACTAGTCAAAAAAATTTGTTCCAGTTTGTATTCTCTTCCAAAGAAAAGATGAGTCATCAAAATGGAAATTACTGGCTTCAAAAAGAAATATTTGTGTTTTCATCAGAAAAGGTGTGCACAAAATCCCCTTGCTGGTTACAACAGGACTGGAAGTCAGGAAATACAGTATTTGTTCTTGGCTCAACCCATACTGCATCAGAGCTCAGGTGAGGCTGATTTTGGCTGTGTAACCTGAAACATTGAGGGTTAGTTTTCAGAAAGGTGACCAGCCATAACTCCGAGAAGTCAAAGGGAGTTGCAGGAACTGAACACCTTTGAAAATTCAGGCCCTCCATGTCTTAAGTCGAGCACCCAAAATTAATACATATTTTAGGGAGTGTCATAATGGCTCTCTGCCTCCATTTCCCCATCTTCAGAATGGGGACAATAAAGGGCTACTGGCATGAATAATGTATTAAGCTGTGGGAGGCAGATACTAAGAGTGCTGTTAGAAATGCCTACAGAAAATGAAGAGCACAGACTGGTCGAGTCTTATACCAGGGCTTGACAAAACTGGCTCCCAGCTAGCACCTGCAGTTTTATTTTTGGTCACCAGAGGGCGCTCCTCTACTGCATTTCTGCAGCCGAGCTAGGTGCCAATCTACAAATTCTGGTCACCATGGCGACCCAGCGCCTGCGTTTTGTTGATCCCTGCCTTATACAAGATCTGCTGACTAGTCAGCATGGGCATGTACCACAACCCCAGGCCCCAAACTCAGACTTTCCCCTTTGTTGATTCTGAACAATTCAGCTCCAGGAACCAATTTGAAACATGTCCTATCAATACAGTCCCTGTAACTCTCCCCATGTAGAAATTCCACTTTCTTTTCTATAGGTGTAAATCAGCATAACTCCACTGAAGCATAAAACAGCTACCTGGAAGGGAGGAAACTCAAGCTCAGAGAATAGGAGTCGCATACACCCACAACTGATCATTTCAATCCATAGTTAAGGAGTGTTCCCGGATTTCTCATGGTAACTATACTTTAATCCCAAGGGTCCTAAAAGAATCCATTCTGAAACACTTGGAAGAAAACAGGTGATCAGGAACAGTCAGCATGGATTAACCAAGGGCAAATCATGCCTGATCAACCTGATTACCTTCTATGATGAGATGACTGGATTTACAGATATGGGAATAGCCAGCAACGTGATATACCTTGACTTTAGCAAAGCTTCTGATATCGTTTCCCACAACATTCTTTTCAGCAAGTTACAGAAGTATGATTGGATGAATGGACTGAAAGTGGATAGAAAGCTGGCTAGATCGTCAGAGTCAGTGGATAAGGGTCAATGGCTCAATGTCTAGTTGGCAACCAGTAACAAGCAGAGTGCCCCAGAGGTCGGTCCTGGGGCCAGTTTTGTTCAACATCTTCATTAATGATCTGGATGACGGGATAGGTTGCACACTCAGTAAGCTTGTGGATGACACTAAGCTGGGGGGAGGGGTGGGGAGGAGGAAATGGTAGATAACCTGGAGGGCAGGGATAGGATTCAGGGAGTCCTAGACAAATTGGAGCATTGGGTAAAAAGAAATCTCATGAGGTTCAACAAGGACAACTGCAAAGTCCTGCACTTAGGATGGAAAAATCCCAGGTACTGCACAGGCTGGGGACTGATCAGCTAAGTAGCAGCACTGTAGCAAAGGGCCTGGGGATTATGGTGGATGGGAAGCTGGATATGAGCCAACAGTGTGCCCTTGTTGCCAAAAAGGTCAATGACATACTGGGCTGCATCAGTAGGAGTGTTGCCAGGATGTGATTATTCCTGTCTATTCGGCACTGGTGAGGCCGCATCTGGAATACTATGTCCAGTTTTGGGCTCCCCACTACAGAAAGGATGTGGACAAATTAGAAAGAGTCCAGCAGAGGGCAATGAAAATGATTAGGCTTATTTACTGCAGAAGAGAAGACTTGGGTGAGGAGGGGGGATTTGATAGCAACCGTCAACTACCTGAAGGTGTGTTTCAAAGAGGAGGGAGCTAGGCTATTCCCAGTGGTGTCAGAGGACAGAACAAGGAGCAATGGTTTCAAGTTGCAGTTGGGGAGGGCTAGGTTGAATAGTAGGAAAAACTTTCTCACTATGAGGGTGGTGAAGCATTGGAATGGGCTACCTAGGAAGGTGATGGAATCTCTATCTTTGTTCCAGAGAGGTGGCCATGCAGTGCAGAAAAACAGAGTCCTATGGCACTTTTAATGACTAACAGATTTATTTATTGCATGAGCAGATTTTCTCCCATGAAAGCTCATGAGATAAATAAATCTGTTAGTCTTTAAAAGTGCCATAGGACTCTGTGTGTTTCTCTACCTTTGGAAACTTTTAAGGCTCGGTTAGACAAAACCCTGGCTGGGGTGATTTAGTGGGAGTGGTCCTGCTTTTAGCAGGGGGTTGGACTAGATGACCTCATGAGGCCCCTTCCAACCTTATTATTCCATGATTCTAACACTCCATAATGCTGGTGAAACACTTTCTACCCTCCCCAGCTGCCTCGGAGATTCCTCCCCACACTAGAGGACTGTGACACAGCCTGTTAGACAGGACTTCTGTCACCTCCTGGCTGACCTACAACACGATATACTTGGGCATGCGATCATCAGTTGTTTGGAAAGAACATTTAGGACAGACTGTTGCTGCACAGCTCCACAGCAGAAGGGGCTACTGTGAACACATCTCACCTGTGCTCCACAGCAGCTTGCCAAAGAATATAGACTTCTGAGCCCGGGCTGCCCTCTCCCACCTCACAGGGTCCCTCCAGCCCCAGCGTCTACACCACAACTAAGGAGCTCCACAGTCCAACCCCAAGTCAGCTGGCACAGGCCAGCCATGGGTTTTTAACTGCAGTACAGACACATCCTGAGCATATCTCAAAGAGTGAAAGCACCAGGGTGAGACTGTAGCTAAACACCTCCACTGTGCATGAAACAGCACCTTCTCAGGAGCGTCTCTGAGAGCGAGGAAAGAACGCCCACAGGAACGAACTCCCACAAAGCTAAGCACCTTCTGCTCCAAGTGCAAAGCCCTTTGTGACCTGCCTTCTCTAACACACACACGTTGCGTGCACGTGCCACACATCTGCCAAACCACAAAGACTGAACCAACTGCACAGCTTCCCTCCTGAGAAGAGGAGGAGAGAAAGAACAAACCACTCGTGTCACATTGTTTAATACACTGCAAGAGGTGCTCAGCTACAAGGGTGATGAGGTAGTATAAGCAAAGCACCTATACAGAGCACAACTCAATGGAACAATCTAATCCCGTCTCTCCCCCCATTCTTCCATTGCACACTTCAGCTGTTAGACTCTTGCTTCTTTTCATAATGCTCCATCGGCGGGGACTGGCCTCGCGGCGTCAGCCAAGCTCCGTCTCTCATTGTGGAAGCCATCCATATCCCATGAAGCTCTGGCTGTGGTGACCATGTGTTATTCTGGGAATATTCTGGGATGGAAAGTGGCATATTATCCTTGTTAAGATGCCACTAACCAAGGTGAACTAATAGCGAGAAGAAAGAGGAAGGCAGCTTGTTTCTGTGCAGAGAGATCAAACAATCCCAGGCTGTGCACTTACTGAATGTAAAAGACTGAGCGAATTTAGAAAGTGAGGTGCTAGATTCCTCGAAAGGGGGTAGGGAGCTGAGCCAAGGAAGAGGAGTATATAACAGGAGGCAAAGCTGCTAACTCCAGTCCAAGCCAATCCTTTCTCTTGTCCCCCCCCCACCCCACAACAATTCTGCTGGATTCAGCCAAAACATCCCCATGGACTCTCAGAACTACCCTAATGAAGTCAACAGTACAGCTCCTAGTGGCGATAGACAGCAATTATAAAAAAGTATAAAGGACAACTCAGAAAACAAGTAGAAATACTGGCCTGACAGTGGAAAAGCTCATTTCTAAGCATTTAAACACATTTCTCAGGCTAAATTTATTTCATTCAAACTTCTGGTTTGCTTAACCCACCCGGACAGACTGGCAGCTTCATCGTGAGTTAGATGAGCCCAATCCAAAAGACATCCCAAGTGAAAGTTCACGTACCACTAAACTACAATTTAGCAACCCAAGTGAGCAGGGCAAGCTGAGTGTTTCCAATGCTCCCGCAGACATGCTGTGCTGGTCAGAGCTGCCGGTGACAGTGTGTCGTACTCCCCTCTGTCTCCTGGACACTCATTGCGCTCGCCCTGCCAAATGCAGCCCCCCGATAGCCTCATCTCCCCATAGATGGAGGAATCCCAGGCTAAAAACCAATGCTCAGTGCTAAGCCACGTGGGGATTGCAAAGTGCAGTGTGCTCCATCAACTCGGAGCCAGATGGCGGGTGGGATACGAAGGAGGCTGCTATTCTGGCTATATTTCTAAAGGGACCTTGCTTTGCCTACACACTTGTGACTTCATAACCGAATAGCAAAAGGTCTGAAGAGATCACAGCCTGAGATACAAATTCTGTGAAGGGCAGATGAAAACTTCAGTAAGCTTTTCTAACCACTTCATTTCCAGTCAGGAAGACCAATTTTCTAAAAAGAATGTCGAAAACCAGCCAAAACATTTTTAAAAGACAAGGGGAAAAATAAAAACAATCGTCACAAAATTGCAATGTCCGTAAGAGCTGTGTTAGAAATGGGTTACGCATGACAATGTCAATTCAGCTTCCCGTGGTCCAAAATTCCTGTGTGCTGGCTGCAGCTTTCTACAACCACCAATGGTTCACGGGACTAATTAAACTTTTCAAATGTGCTTTTTTTATGGGTCTTTATATGGTTGCACTGTTCCAACCTGGGTTCCTCCTGCGTGAAGTGATCTGGATCATATTATTTTACACTGTATCAAATCAACTTGTAAATGTTAAGGGTCCGGTTCTACCATTGTTTTTCACCGCACATAGTACCTCGCTCTGGAAACAAGCCAACTGGGAAGTCAATGAGACTGGTTATAGAGGAAGATCCTATTTAGTGTACAGGTGGCAGAATCAAGTCTGAATTACATTAGGCACTTTACCCTATGGGTTCTTCCACTGATAACTGCTGAGCCTATATATGGAGTAAAGTATTGTTCATTCAATGACGATATGGCCTGTTAAACTCCTGAAATGTATATAAAATGTGAAAGCCACATTTTTTTCCAACACAACATTCCCAACCCATGGCAATGATTTATGTTCTTGAGATTGCTTTGACAGAGGGGGACCTTTTGTACTTTAGAAAGCAAACAGGAGTAATAAATGCAGCAGGTGGCTATATTTGAGATTCTCCCTTTAAAAATGTTTCACCCCCACCTAAACCTAAAAAAAACAGACTTCAAAAAGCATCAGCAGCAAAAAACTTACCTCCCAAAAAAATGCAGTGCAGTTTTCACAGTGTAGTTAAAAAATGACTAAGTTTCCTTGATGTATGAATTTGTGGGCGAGCCATTTATCAACGGGCCTGTTTACCTCTGCTGGAGAGTCCCTCAAGCCACCAGCCATGTCATTCCCCTTTGACTGATTAATTAGCCAATCAGGGGACATTTTTCACTGTGAGGCAAGATGGCTTATTCCTGCTAATGCCTGGTCTCTAACAGAGACACATTAAAGCCAACTCGGCTCTTTTAGCCTATCGAAGTGACCAAAAGGGAAGGAGAGAAGATAAATCAAAAGAGCTCCCCCCAGTTTCATTTCAGTCCCTAACTAAACCCCCAAGGAATGAACAGCTAGAGGCAAGACTCTTTGGCAATGATGAAAAGAAAAAGCACTGGTTCTCCAGGACTGGAGACGTCTCTCTCTATCTGCTCATTTCTGAACAGCAATAATTTACGCTCAGTTGATTAACAGGGTGCTTAACGAACAGCAACAAGAGGCCAATGCTTAGCCCTTCCTTGGGAAAAGGAAAGAAGAGCTAAGTTACCACGCTAGAGAAAGGAATTTTTACCAATGTTGCTGCCGTTATAGAGAAGAACCAAATATAACCCACGGCCTGATTCACAGCTGCTCTGTAGCCGGCAGTCAGGCACGTCAGCACAGTGGGTGCAAAATGCGACCAGGAGTGTTTTTACATCTGCTTTGCACTGGTGTAAGGCGTGCACGAAGTGCAAGGCAATCGTGAACTGGGACCTAGTTAGTATTTGTACAGAGCACTGCCCTCTGCTGGGTGGAAGCAGAATTGCTCAAGTGAGAAAGTGCTCAGGTTCGGAAGGGAAAGCTGTGTTAGTTTAATTCCAAAGGGGTAGCCGTGTTAGTCTATTGTAGAAAGACAAGAGTCCTGTTGACGAAGGGGCATTTGTCTCTACTGTCATTGTGAAGCATCACAGGCCAAAGTTTGCAGCAAAGCAAGACTAAGAGATCATAGATTTAAACAACATACTTCTAGAAGAGAAAAGCCTCTGTGTATGTCACAATAAGGTAATTCATTCAAATGGCCAAAAGGCAAGACATGCAGAAGTTTACACTCAGTGTGCCATATTAACTCTTTCGCTCTGTGCACATGCAGGAAACACGTCCAGTTCCCACTGAAGTAAAAGGGAGATGTCACTGCCTTTAATGGGAGTTAAAGCCACCCCTTGATCTCGTTACACACCACACAATTTCTCAAATATATATATATATATATATATGCCCACACACAGATCATCTGCAGTGACACAAACAAGGAATCTGGTGGCACTTTTAAAGACTAACAAATGTATTCATTCAAAAAAAAGTGACCCCTTGTTTGTTTTGCTGAACTAGACCGACACGGCTCCCTCTTTGGAACTTGTCATCTGTAGTGAGTAAACTATGATGATCAAGGCACACAAAAATTAACAGCTCACAGGAAAGATTCCTACAAATCACTGTTTTCAAAGTTTGGATCTCCTATATCAGCAGCTCTCAATCTTTCCAGACTACTGCCCCCCTTTTAGAGTATAATCTGTCTTGAGTACCCCAAGTTTCACCTGCCTTAAAAATTACCTCCGTACAAAATCAGACAAAAATATGGAAGGTCTCACAGCCTACTATTAACAAAAAATGGCTTACCTTCTCATTTTTACCACCATATAGCTATAGAAATCAATCCACTGGAATACGAATATTGTACTTACATTTCACTGTATAGTACATAGAGCAGTATAAACAACAAGTCGTCGTCTGTCTGAAACTTCAGTTTGTGCTGACTTCATTAGTGTTTTTATGTAGTCTGTTGCAAAAGTGGGCAAATATTTATATGAGTTGGCTTGGGCCAAGTCAAACTTCCGATTCATAGCTCCTCACCAACTCAAAAGGGGACATTGTACATCTAATATCAAATAAATACAGCAGTAGAGAATAAATGCAATGCACATTTGACGTTAAGGAGGAAAACAACGCTGTGGGAGCCATCACATTTGGTTAGGTGTTTTAAAGAAACTAGTTGATAACTCCTCACCCCTAACATGTTAAACCTAGTTTTTCTTGACTTTATTTACTAGAGGGGCTTTCATTTCCCTTGGGAGATTATTCCACTGACTGACTGACATTGCCATTAGGAAGCTTGCAGAAGATCTAGCTTGTGTCTTCTTTTGTCTAATTTTAAGTTCTTGCTTCCAGTCCTATTCCCAGCTTTTGACTACTCTGAAGAGAAGAATCTTTTCCTTTATCACTGCCCCACACAGATATTTATACACAGAGCAGTCGGCTCTCTTTCTGCCCCTTTTCTAAGAAGGGCATTTCCCATTCCTTCACTCTCTCCTTCTAGGACATGCCCTCTAACCCTTTAGCTTTTTACAGAGCTCTTTTTGGAGATTTTCCTTTTTGTATTGTGCACTCCCATTCTGAGCAGTGTGTACCAGCTGTGATCTTGCCAACCACAAACAGAGATATCAGTCAATCTGACTTGATAACTAACTTCTCCCTTATACAACACTTAATTATGTCCACAGACGAGGCTTTGAAAAAAACAGCTAATGAATCCTGACCCCATGTAGGTATTAGCTCCATTTTACTGACAGGAAAACTGACACCAAGAGAAATTGCGAGCCCTCAGAACACATTAGTTAAGCCTTACAAACTCTGTGTCAGATAGGCATTACCATTCATTTTACCAAGCAGAAAACCAGGTAATGGAGAGATTAAGCGGTTTGCCTACAGAGTCAATGATAGAGACGGGATAGGGTTAGGCAAATTTTCAGGTTCTAGATTCTAACCACTAGCCAATAAGGTCTTTGATAACTGCTAGGAAATGCAAATCAATTGAGGAAGCTCTGGAAAATGTGTCAGAAGCCAATTCCCTGAGAAAAAGTGAGACAGCAGCAGGGAGGATGGCTGAAATTCTGGATGATTAAGAGGAAAGTGATCATACCAAATCTGGGGATAAATGGGCACTTAACTTTAGCCATTATGGGGAATTTATGCATGACAACATCCACATTGGTAAACAGCATCTCTAAATTACAGCAATCAGATGGCCTGAGGTGCAGAAGGGAGTTGTACTTAAAACACTCAAGTTTTCTGTGCAAGAAGCTGACTTCTTAGTAATGTCCCAACAAAAATTAGTCAGCGCCAAAATCATGTTGTGCATCTAATGAGCAGGGAACCGACTGTAACTCATTCCCAAATCCTCAGGCTCTCTCAGGAGCATTTTCTCCTGTGATAAGGCTTCATCAGGAAACACAGCTGGATGGAGGAAGGAAATTCTGAGAAGAAAAAAAAAAAAAAAAACAGTGGGGGTTCCAGGAAGTTCAACCAGATAGGAACTAATGGAATTTGTTTTTCTGTCTCCCCAGCTCTGAAGTGAGTGAGAAAATTAAAGGGAGGCAGGGAGAATTAAACAGGTCCCCACCGCGGGTCTCAGGAGAGCGCCGTAATTACAATTCAATATTTTCGATCACTCATTGTCTCCCTGAGAAAACTGCAGACGTTTCCAATTTAGGTGAGCTCCAAAGCTCAGCCATTGTTTTCACTTTAAGGGAGATGTTACAGAAGTCCCTCTGTAGTTTATTAAAAAGGCTTTGTTTGGCCATGCGATCTATCTTGAAGGAAACATTTATTGCTTATTTATTTTAGATCTAAAATAATTAAAAAAAAAAAAAAAAAAAGACACCTATCAAAGTCTCTGGGCACCCTCACATCATCGATACACACTGTGAACCGGCAGCAGCATTGAAATAACCACTTCAACAAGATCTCAGCTGGCCAGACACCAACCACAACTCCTTTCCATCTCTTCATGGTCGGGGGGAGCAAAACCCACAGCCTTCTCTAAAAATCCTATCTAACATGGTGCATTTTTTTCAGCCTGCCTGGAAGGTGGCTAAATTAAGGCTACTTCGGACAAGGGATGGAAAGAAAGTTCCCAGGGTCTCAGAGACTACACAAAGGACAGACAGCCAGCCTCCCCTCTCTTTCATGAGGGGCATCCTGCTGACCACCGATGAAGCAGAATGGCGTGGGGAGATAAGTGATCCCTTAGGCTGCTCAGCCCTGGCTATTCAACACTCTATGCTCCACGTTTAGTCCAGAGCAGAGCTGGCACATGCTTTGTGTCATCCGTCCCGCTTAGTACGTGACCCAAGCCATTCTGCACCAGCTTCGGTCTTGGAATGGTTTTGAAGTGGAGACCCAAGCAGAATGTGCTGTAATAGCTTACTCTTGAGGGGACAAAAGCATGGATAATTGTCACAAAGTCAACATTTGAAAGGAAATGTCACAGCCTTCCAGCCATTTGCTCTAACATGGTCATCAAACAGTAGCCAGGAGACTAAAGCCACCCTTAAATTGCAAACACTAGTAACTAAGGTTGGATGTATTCCTTCAGAGGATGAATATTGTCTCCAGCTTCTCCTTGAGCTGCTTCCCCAGCCTGCCTGCACCTCCGTCTTGTCTATGCTGGGCTTCCAGCAGGTCGCTCTCATCCACAACCCAATCTCAGTGGTTAAACTGCCTCATGAGAGTGAGACAAGAGAGATACGGTTGGGTGTCATCAACATACCAGTGCACCCATGCCTCCTTAATAACAACTCTCCTAATGGTCAACCCAGGGAGAGTGGGAGAGGTGCCGGCAGCTCCACCCCTGAGAACTTTTCAGAAAAAGAGCAATTTGCCCACCACTACCCATTGAGATCTCAGAGAGAGAGAGAGAACGGGCACCTCATATCTACAGGAGACGTACATAACAGGGACATGCAATGGAAGCTTCTCTGCACCTCCCGACTTTAAACCAGTGGGACCATTTCTAGGAACATGAAGGGAATTTAGTCTCCATGCCAACTCAGTCCTTAGTTCTTTCGTTAGAGGTTTTCACAGAGGCTAATTGTAAGGACGGTTCTGCAATGTGAACAACCGCCCAGCAGGATGTGGACGGAAAGGACCTCACACAGACCACCAAACAGCTCTGTAGCTAGAGAAGGAGTTTTGGTTCCTGTGACTGGAGCTGGATTCTATGAACTAGAGGTGAAATATTAGACATTAGGAATCTCTCGCGAGTACACATGGTTTGAGAACGCAGAAGCAACACAAGACGCATTACCACAGTATGGAGTGCGGTTACAATAAACCTCCTTAGCAGGACTAGTCCTAGCACCTAAAAATACTTGTCCTGACTTGTTTGGTGCAGGGATGACAACACACAACTGACGGCTGAAAGTGCAATGAAAAGGCAAGTGATCGCAGTCTACTGAAGTCCGAAAGCACATTCCGCGGTTCTGATGGACACCGGGGCTCTTCCTACATTCTCTCTGAACAGGAACAACAAATTACTGCCCAGGAGAAGTAGCTTCTGCAGTGCTCTCTCTTCGCCACATCAGGGAAACGGCCAGTGTCCCGGAATTTCAACAGAGACCAGAAATAAACCTGACAACTGCTATTTAAAAGGGTCAGCTGATGAATTGATCAGCACCAAGCTAGATTCTCCCCCCACCATGGAAAATCCAGCATAGGAGACAAAGAGAGATAGGAAAAGTCCGTCAACTTCCTCTTCACTTGAGTGGCTGGGCAGTGTAGTTTTTATATTGGTCACCCTCTTAACTTTACAGGTCTCTGGACTCCAGAGGGAAGGGCTGGCTGGTGCTCTGTGGCTAGAACGGCTTGAGGAGGATGTGGACTGCCCCACGCTAGGCCTTTCTGTGACTATCCAGCAGCAGCTTCAGAGGAGACGCAGAAGGGCAATACTACCTCCTCAGCCACGATTTCAGTGTGGCAATCTAGCCACGAAACAAAAGAGAATAGTGCCACAGAGAGCAGCACCTCTCCGACACCCCGAACCCTCAGAGTCCAGTGCCACATCAAGGTCAGCAGCTAGCCCTTTTTTGTAAGAATCAGTAAAATCAAGCATATATCTAAATGCTTTGAAGGCACACACAAATACTTTGAAATATGCTGAGGGGAAACACTATGTGCTTTACAAAGCCCAGAGGCCCCTGTAGCGGGACGGGAAGACAAACAACACATACACTTGTTCTGAGGTCCAGAAGGGAGGAGGAGGCGGACCAGTTTGAGTCTCTGAGTAAAGATAAAAGGGGTATAAAACAGGGGTGATGTCATGGTAGGGGAGTCTAGTATAGGCCACCAAATCAGGAAGAGAAGATGGATGAGGTATTTCTAGAACAAACAACACGAATATCCAAAACACACAAGGCTTCATACTAATGGGGACTAGCTACCCAGACATCTGCTGGAAAAGCAATACGGCAAAACACACATTTTTAGTTACTGTAAGTCTTGGCATGTACTGGAGACAACTTCTTGTTTCAAAGAGAAGCAGAAGCCGGGGGACCACCATTTTAAACTTGCTTCTGACCATCAGGGAGGAACTGGTAGCAAATCTGAAGGTAGAAGGCAACTGCAGAAAGTGATCATGAAATAATAGATTTCATGATTCTAAAGGAGTGAGAACAGCAGAATAAGGACAAAGCGTCTGACGAAGTGGGTTTTTCTCCCACGAAAGCTCATGCGATAAATAAATCTGTTGGTCTTTAAAAGTGCCACAGGACTCTGTTGTTTTTCTACAATAGACTAACATGGCTACCCCTTTGGAACTAAAAAAATAAAGGCACACTAATGAAGTCAGATCCGGTAGTATGGTCTTATGGGAAGAAAATCTAACAGGAGCTGGCAGCTTCTCACAGACAATATTAAAAGCATCAAACTATCCTGATGAGAAGATAGCAAGATAGTAAAAGGACAATATGTCTCCACCAGAAGCCCTTTAATGACTGAAAATCAAAAAGGAAGCCTACAAAAAGTGGAAACACGGAAAAATCACTAAGGAGGAGTAGAAAAGAGCATCACAAACATGTAGGTACAAAATCAGCTATGGCACAAATGAGTTACACCTAGCAAGAGAGATAAAAGGCAATAAGAAGAGGTTTTTTACATTAGGAGCAAGAGAAAGATGAAGGAAAGCACATTCCTCTGTTTAGTCGTGAAGCATAACTAATAACATCAAGAAAGCCAAGGTATTTTGTCTATTTTGCTTCAGTTTTCACTAAAAAAAGTTAACACTTACCAGATACCCAACAAAATAGTAACAATAAGGGGAAAGGACTGCAAGCCAAAATAGGGAAAGGACAGGTTAAAGATTATTTAGATAAGCTAGATGTATACAAGTTGGCAGGGCCTGGTGATCTTCATCCTATGATGCATAAGGAACAAACTGAAGGAACCTCAGAGCCGTTAGCAATAATCTTTGAGAACTCCTGCAGCACGGGTGAGATCCCAGCAGATTAGAGAAGGGCAAACAAACCCTAAGCTTTAAAAAGGGGAACAAAGAGGACCTGGGGATATACAGACCCGTCAGCCTAACTTCAATATTTGGAGAGACGGTGGGACAAATTATTAAATCACTCTGTAGGCCTGTAGCAGATAAGAAGGTTATAAGAAATAGCTTTCATAGATTTGTCAAGAACAAATCATGCCTAAGCAACCTAAACTTCCTTCTTTGATGGGGTAACTCACCTAACGGATGGGAAAACGCAGGAGATATGATGTAGCGTGTTTTAATAACGCTTTTGATACGGCCCCACATGACACTCTCATAAGCAAACCAGAGAAATGTGGATTAGATGAAATCACCATAAAGTAGGTGCCCAACTTGTTGAAAGACAGTTTTCAATGGAAACAATGAGAGTCCTTTGGCACCTTAAAGCCTAACAAATTAACTAACGCTGACGAAGTGGGTTGGAGCCCACAAAAGCTTATGCCTGAAGAAATTTGTTAGTCTCTAAGGTGCCAAAGGATTCTCGTTGTTTTTGCTGTACAGAGACTAACACAGCTACCCCCCTGGAAGTTTTCAGTGGTTCATTGTGAAACTGGAAGGCTATATCTAGTGGGTTCTGCAGGGGTCAGTCTTAGGCCTGGATACTATCAATAATTTCATTAATGACTTGGATAATTAACTGGACAGTATGCTTCTAAAACCTGCAGATAACAGGAAGCTGGAAGGGGTTGCAAGCATTTTGGAAGGCAGGATTGAAATTCAAAACCATCTTTAGAAATTGGAGAAGTGGTCTAAATTCACCAAGATGAAATTCAATAAAAACAAGTGCAAAGTACTTCTTTTAGGCAGGAAAAATCAAATGCACAACTGCAAAACAGGAGATAATTGGGGAGGGGGTAGAATGGCTGAAAAGGGTCTGTGGGTTCTAGTGCATCCCAAACAGAATATGAGTCAATCTGATGCAGCTGTGAAAAAGGCTAATATCACGGTGAGGCGTGTTATATGGAATTATCCCTCTTTACGCAGCACTGGTGAGGCATCAGCTGGAGTACTGTATCTAATTCTGGGCCCCACATTTTAGGAAAGATGAGAACAAATTGGAAAGTCCCATGGAGAGAAACAAAAATGATAAAAGCCTTTTTAAACCTATCACGTGTAGTCTTGAGAAAAGACAACTGAGGGGGGTCTGATAACAGGCTTCAAATATGTTAAGGGCTGCAGCAAAGAGAACCGGGATCAATTGTTTTCCCTGTCTTCTGGAAGTAAGACAAGTAGAAATGGGCTTAGTTTGCAGCAAGGGAAATTTCAGTTACTTAAAAAGAAAAAACTTGCTAGTGACCAGGCAGGCTGTGGAATTCCCATCATTCAAAGTTTTTAAAAACAGGTTAGAAAAACACCTGTCAGGGATAGTCTAGGGTTACTTAGTCCTAGCATAGCAGAAGGGGCTGGACTTGATGACTTTCCCGTGCTCCTTCAAGCCCTGTGTCTCTGTGATTCTAAAACAAGATCACTGATCGGATAACTTATGGAAGGCTAAATGTGATCCTTGACTTGCTTAAATTGAATCTGAAATGAACGCTGTAAAGAGATAAAACATCCTAGCAGGTTCTGCTGCACCTTGAGCTATGAGGTGGTACCCCTCAACAAGAGAGAAGAAATGCAGGGCTGTGGCCATACAGCTAACAGGAGAGGTTAATCAAGGGGCTCAGCTACTGGCTGGCTGCCATGGACTTGAAATCCAAACCCTATTTCAAGACTGCTATAAATTAAGACCAGCTGTATTGCGGCTTGTGGAATTTTCCCCAAAACTGTTCCAGCGAGTCCCAACTACGCGATTTGTAAAATAAAGGTTTGGATTATTACTCATAGGTGCTGACAAGAAAGGACAGTTCTTCATCTAAGTATCTTCTAGCTTCAGTTATGTCAATTAATTGTAGCTCTCTTTTTGGAGTTCGGGGAATGGGAATCATAGGAAGCAGATCTGACATCTCCCTGCTCTCCTCGCTAAGGGTTTGTTTTAAAAAAGGAAGTTTTATATTGGATCAAATTGTAGAACTATCTAGGAGAACAGCGAGGCAGTGTATCTTTGCTCGAGTTACACTCTGCCATCTCCTGGAAATGCTCTGGTTTGGATAGCCTACAGATCTTTACCATTACAGCACCCACCAGATACAGGATCTCTTAGCACATTATTCTCAAGCTCTATGTTACTGAATTTTGATGAAGCTGTAGAAAATCTTTAAAATGTTTTTGATTGGAGCCTGCACAAGGCTCTGTATAGTCTTACTCCGACACATATGGTATTCAAGAAACCCTTTCACTTCAAAACACTCAGGCTGCACCTTCCCTCTAACCGCAACAGACTTCAGAGTGCCTACAGGGTTAGCACCATAATTCCTGTAGCATATTCTTGGGTCCCTTCTACGTGCACATCATCAGCATGGCCAAAACACTTCTCTGCCTCTAACAACATTCCAGCACAAGAGAATCACTCTGCGTGTTCACACGACAGACACCTCACAACAGCAAAATGTTACTAAAATATTAAGTGAAAACCTAGCTTTGGCCTACAGAACTTGCATCAGTGAGTCTATAAGTGTCAATGTGGACCTCATATTTTATCTACTCCAAGGAACAGAGTCCCTGGGAGATATTTAATAGCAGACTTGATTTGGGCCTGTGTGTCTTACACCGAACAATGAAAGTGAAAACCAAGCCACTATATTTAAAGTGACATTAAAACACCTCCTTGGCTTTCAAATTTGTAAATGTCCACATTTCTTCTGAAAACCTAAGAACAATTTGCTGTTTTGCGAAGACCGATCACTTTTTGCTAAATATTGTACTTAATATTTACGATATAAATTACAGTGTACTCTACAACTCACAATAAAAGATATCCACAACGCATTCTCTACTGAAAAGGTAAAAATTAATATTGATTTTTTGCAAAGTTATGCCATGCCTGCGGTAGATCATAAAAATACACACTAAACTCACTCTTTTCACCCAGCAGGTAAAAATTTGGCCTTCCATTCAGAGTTTTAAGAAAGCGCATTGCTCTCAAACAGTATGCAACAAGCTCACCTGCACCAAGGCATGTGGATATGTTCATAGCTTTCTTTAAAGGGAAAAAAGTAAAAGGAAGAGGAATGAATTATTTACATTACTGAACCCACGATCAGGAAGGATTAATTGAAATTGGAACAAGTGTACAGAAGGGATACTAGGCTGATCAGGGGAATGGAGAGCCAATCTTATGGGAGAAGACTAAATGAGTTTGGCTTGTTTAACCTGGCAAAATGAGAGCTCAGAGGGGAAAGCATTGTTCCCTGGAAATACATCAGGAGGCAAACACTAGGAGGGAAAAGAGCTATTTAAACCAAATGACAATGTTGGCACAAGAACAAATGGGCATAACATGGCCAGGAGTAAATTTAGGTTGGAAACTGAAGAAAGTTTCTAACCATCAAAGGGACGAGGTTCTGGACCAAACTTTCTATAGGCGCAGGGAAAGGCGAACACCCTAACTAGGGTTGTCTGTGATAGCAGGGGACTGGATTCGATGACACGGGAGGTCCTTTCCAGTCCTACATTCATACGATTTACCTCAGTTTTCGTACTCTGTCGTTTCCCAAAAATGCAGGACAGGTCATCTTCGCTGCGGGAAGAGAGATCTTTTCCTGGTGGTGGGGGGAGGAAAGAAATGCAGCCATTATTTATTTGGCCATCAAAAGTGAACAGTGGGGTTTCAGAAGGGAAGGGAGTGAGGGGGGAAGAACGACATACGCTATGCCGGCACTAAACGTCGACTGTCCTTGGCCCTTGTGAGGGGAGAGGAATGGGTAGCGATGAGGGAGTAAGGCGGCAGAAGTCCATTGTAGTGTTTGTGCTCAGAAAAACATAACGCCTCTCGGCTCTTCTGCAAGCCATCCGAAAGGGGCCAGGCAAAGGATAGGGTCACGGCCCTGCCCCTTCTCCCCGTCGCCCCCACAATCGTGTCACTATGGACAGGATTCAGCAGTGGGGAGAAGGCTGCAGCATGCTAGCAGGAGGCAGGGCCTGTGTTCCCCTATACGAGTGGTACCCAAATGTTTCTTGGCATGCACCCCCACTTTCCAGTAATGGAATCTGTTTGCGCACCCCCTACAGTACTGCACAGCTAGCAGCAGACTAGTGTGGGCTGAAGGAAGAGCTGGGGACTGAACCGGGGTGAGAGGTGGATGGGGGTGGAGAAGGAATAAGGGCCGAGTTGGGCTAGGGGCAAAGCAGGGGCTGTGACTGCTCCCTCTCCCCCCTCCATTGTGGGCTGACCCAGGTCCTGCGGAGTGCTGCCCCCCAAATATTCTTCTGCGCTCCCCAGGCGGGAGAACCCCACACTCTGGGGACCACTGTTCTACACACAGAGTGAACTCAGGGAGAAAGTGCATCTCCTCGAACTCTGGCCAGATTTCCTGCCTCTGAAGGCATTAAGTCTTGCTCTCCGGACACAGTGTAGCTACCTCTATGTGGGGGGTAGGGGGGGGGGGGGCAGTTTTAACCGTGACTCAAGAAGAGTAGAACTTCTGCCTTTTGAATGAACCACACTTGGCCCAGACCACAAGTCTCCAAAAGGTTTCCAGGGGCAGGACATTGATCTACAAGAGGCTCTATTCCCATCTGAGCACTCCACTACCCGAATATAGCAGTGGAAGGCAAAGAGCAGAGAAAGGAGGTGTGATGTGACATCTTGAGATGCCATCAAAAGGTTGCTCCTGCCTGGAGTGGAACCCCCATAGTAGAATTTGGCCCCTATTCAGAAGTCGGCTGCCACTATTTCATGTGATGTTCACTAGTGTAACAATATTATACTGAGGTTTCTATTTTAACAAAGTAACCATTAGTGAAAAGTAATATATATGAATACAATCATAGGGTAACTACTTAAGAAAACCCAGAAGCAGAGAGCACCAGAATGGGTGAAGCATTGTCATCACTATGTACAAAGGAAACAAAAGTTAAACGACAGGAATTAAATTTAATTATTTGGGTGACTTAGGACAATAAACGTGAGAGGAAAGCTGGTAACAAGGTTTCTTTTTTATTGCAATCAATAAATTAAGCTTACCACTGAACTTATCCCCATGATCACAGAGAGGTTATCACTGTCACACAGAACACAGTCAGAGAGATGTCCAAGCCACATGGATCATTGTGTTTTCTCTTGTGTATCATTCAAAATATTCACCCTTCCTTATTACTAAACAGCACCTTCCTAAAAACAATGACTGAATCATTCAAGAATAAAGGTAATTCAGCTTAAAGGTAACCAAAACTGACAAAGTAGGAAGGCTGTAGTATAATTTAAAGCTGGTTGCCACATGGATGTTTCCAATGCCAAATTTAAGTCAGAGGGTATTTGTCATCTTTGTACACATATTTATAACCCTGCAATTCATGGGAAAAAAACAAAATGCCCCTTACCTTTTGCAAATTTCATATAATGAACACGTTTCCTGGAGGATCTAGATTTCTCTTCCAGACTGAATGTCGTCTTCTGCTCAGCAGAGGGCTCTAAAACACAAACGTTCCGTTCCATTCCATTAGACAAACGCGGAGCACTACACTCAAACATCCGTACATCTAAGACCTCAGTTTGGGGCCAAGGCCCAACACCAGGTCATCATCGAAGAAGCTGTTCAAAATACATTAACCCTCACTTCCCAGCTGTTACGTTAACCCTCGTTATAAATGTAATTTGAAAACAAGAAAAATTCCTTAGAGCAGGGCCAGTGTCTTGTTACTAAACATTTCTATTGTGACAGTGCCTAAAAACCGCTCTGGCTGGGGCACCATTCTTTTAAGTGCTTCCCACTCTCTTTATGTACAACCCCCGGATGAGCCAGTTGCTCTCATTTATTGCTCACGTGCCAATTAACCTAAAAACTCATTTTTTAAGACAAATATACTGAAACATAGGAGCTCTCTTACGCCAGGGTCCAACCCTGGAAACATCACCGGGAGCCAGTTCTGTGCTCATCTCTCAGCGACTCTCACTTCTTTACTGCAATCACCCATAAACTGCTTCTCTTCCCTTTCAAGGCAGGGGATGCTCAACCCGCACCCTACCTATCGCCTCTCATTTAGCACTGAGATGCCAATGCTTGCATCCAATCAGCCCTTGCTGCCAGCCTCCACTGCCCACTTACTACATTTTCAAACAAGCACTTACATGCTGCCAAGGAACTCCTCATAAACAGCCACAACGCTGCCTTGGCGTCCGACCGCCAACTCCTTTGCCGTGAAGCTTAAAAAAACCCAACTCCTTGGTAACAGCTAGGCTGTAGGTGTGCAGAGATCCCTGCCTACCAATATTATCTCCCTGCTCCTTCGTGCTCCCCACCTGTCCGTCTCCATCTACTGTCTTGTGTTTCGACTGTAGGAGCTTTGCAGTTTTTTGTTCTGGGTTTGAACAGCACCTAACAGTGGAGTCTGGTCCTTGACTAGGGTGCCTAGGCCCTACCACTATGCAAATAGCAATCCTCAATTTTCAGGTTAAGAAGTATTTTCTAACTATCATCCCTGCAGACTCAGCTTGGACACCAACGTTATGTCTACACTTGAAAGTTAGTTCAAATTAAAGAAGCTTAATTCAAACTAATCAATTTGATTGCTTAGTTCGAACTAACCCTTAATTCGAAATAGTTAGTTCGAATTAAGTCAATGTGACCATGTTAGTTTGAACTAATCGGCAGATTGACCTTCATGCAACTGACTCATTCGAACTAAGCAAGTGCCCTGCATGGCCATGGCTAGTTCGAACTAGCATTCTAGTGGAGACATTCTAGTTCGAATTAAGTTAATTCGAACTAACTAAAATTAGTTCGAATTAGTTAGTTCAAATTAACTAATTCGAACTAGCTTTTGTAAGTGTAGGCATAGTCCAAGAGCCAGACTGGGTTCCTTCCTTCTCATGCACCTTCACCTGTAATCAGGGATCTGCAGACAAAATTAGTCCCTTGGTGAACCTGTGCAAACTTAACCCTCTCCGTGGACATGGACACATGGCCCTGTTTGGAATTCAGAATGAGTGAGCTAAACCAGCAGCCGCGAGGGGAAAATCTAATAGCTGCTCTATCCAGTCCCTACGGCATTCAAACTGAAAATCTGTAACAGGAGCCAGTTACTTCCAAGTCTAGCAAATCTGAAGTTAAAAGAAAAAAATTTACAGCAGACAGTTTGAAAGTCCTCAAAGACAGGTTCTATGTGGAAAAGGAGATCAAAATAGCAGCTTCCCACCCAAGGAGCAGGCCCTTTTGAGTCTACTCCTGTCTAATCCAGCTGGATACAATTTTGAGGAGAACGTAAAAGAGTAAGAGTTCTCAGTGATGCATCAATTGCCGTCTCACTGCTGGCAAGAGTGACATCAGCACCCTCTTGCGGCTGTAAGGTGGAACTGCAGTATCCCACACTAGGAATTTTATCTATGGACGGACCACTGGACAGATGCATTAACATCTCTATTGACTGCTAAGACTCAGTATTAAGGCTGGGCAAATGCTGAAGAAATATTCACTCATTTTTATAACAATTCGCTTTGGTTTATTTATGTCCATATCCTATTCCCTTTCCATGAATACTGAGCAATGAAATGGGTGCTGGGATATCACAGGGATGAACCAAGTACAAATATCTTTCTAGATCAAGGATCTTCAAAATGTAGCATAGCACAGGACTTTGGAGAGGCCACAGTGGTCTTCTAGGGGACACAGCACTGGAATGGGAACCGGGACAGCTTCCTTCAACGAACCTGGTTATGCCACTGATTCATTACGAGTCATCGGGCAAGTCATTTAAGCCTCTCTGCACCTCAGTTTCCATATCTGTAAAAATGGGATTAGTGACACCTGCCCATCTCTGAGAGCACTCAATGGAGAGCATCAAGTCACGAAGAGAATGAGGGTCTTCCTACAGGTTACAGCTAACTGACCTTCCTTAGCTCAGTAGGGTTTTAGGATCCCATTTTTCATTGTATTTAGGCTCCTAAAGCTGTAGAGAGGTGCTAGTGGGATCTTCCAAGACACCTAAATCCAATGGGAGTTAGGCATGAGGCACTTCTGAAAACGCCCAGGGCACCTGTCTGTATCTTTCGACACCTACAAGCTCCAGCCTATAGAGCTTTAGGTCCAGGATTCCATTCTCACCTCTCTAGGCGTGTGACTTATTGAGGGGATGTTCTAGTTTCTCCATTCTAAAAACTTATTTTGATCTTCCTCCTAACTCCAAAAGCCTCACATCCTTGCTGTCATTTTTAGGGTTAACTCATGAGCAGCTACAATCTGTTCTGAATATTTTCAGTAAACGCACAAAGGCCAACATCCTGCAGCAGACAGTTTGTGGAGAGACGCTGCACTCAGGCAGAACCCCACTGACTTTAATAGGGCTCCACTGTAGGTCTGGAGCACAAGCGCTTGTCTACACATAAAAATTGTCCCAGTCTGAGAAAAGGCATGACGTAAGAGTTAATTAAACTTATGTGCAAACACTGGCACTCTTTAAATCTTTGTTTACACCAGTTTAGTTTGTCACTATTATTTAAACCCGTGTGTGTGTAGAAAAGACCCGAGTACTTTTTGAGACCAGAAGACTTGGCTCTTTTTGGAAATTTTTGACAAACTTTCTGCGTCTGCATGTCCTGATCCTTGCCCAACTAAATTACATCAACCCAACAACAGTTAAAGGGCAGATCGGTTTTCACCCCAGCACATGCAAGCGTCAGTTTCTCAACAGCAGGAGGCAAAATGGTTAAGAAACTGCCATTAGCTAAAAGCCAATTACAACTTTTCATCAATGAAGCTAACAGAGTTAGTGTGGCTATGGAGAATGTTTGTGTCCCATGACTTCGAACTGCCTCGGGCTGCTTTTCCAGGGGTCACCGCTACACCCTCTTGGCCAAAGGGAACACACTCATCTGCCTTTTCTCCTGAAAAGCCTGATCCAAAGACCATTCAATGGAATTTAAATATAATTTATACACGTCCTCATCAAAATTAAGAGCTTGAGCCTCAGCATTGAGCTGCCTGCTCCCATCTTTCAAGAAGTGTG